>PVJS01026778.1:0-26737 GCA_004027185.1 Glis glis | reverse complement strand
AAGTTGCTGAGGCTGGCTTCAAACCTGCAATACTCCTGTCTCAGCCTCCCAAGTACTGGGATTACAGGTGTGGGCCACCACGCCCGACTTGGAGGGGATTTTTTTTTTCTTTTTTTGGTACTGGGGATTGAACCCAGGGGCGTTCTACCTCCGAGCTACACCCCCGGCCCTATTTTTTATCCTTTATTTTGAAACCAGGTCTCACGAAGTTGTGGAGGGCCTCACTAAGTAGCTGAGGCTGGCCGCGAACCTGGATTTGGAGGGGATATTTTTGATGTACTAGAGATTCCTGGAAACAAAACTGAAGTGGTAGGCGACTTAATTTTTGTGGAATTTCTTCCATGCCCTCTGGCACACTTAGCAGGGTGTCCTGGGTATCGAGGACAGCTCGCCTCGTGCAGTCAGTGCGGTGTTACCAGTGTGGTCGTCCAGCCTTCCAGCATGATCCGCTTTGCATAGGTGAGATGATTCCCGTCCTGGCAGGCCCCCGCAGGAGGGACGCTTGCTCCCATGGAATTTCTCAGGCAGCTGGTCATGGAAGGAAGTCAGCCTAGAACTACTGCTCCCTTTCACTGAAGGGAGACGCTGGTGTGGAAAGGAGAAGTGGAGTTTAAGCTAGATGTTGCGAGGTGAAGAGAAGACGCAGAGAACATCCCTGAGATGAGATACCGAGAGCAAGGACGCCAGGTTTGGCCCACGTGGGATCTGGTGAGGCTGCTCGATTAGAGGAGACGCTTCCTTATAGTTCATCTGGTGGCTTCCAGCTTTTCGTGTGATGGATTGGGCATGGAACATCTTTGTGCAGATAACTTCTCCATTATTTTGGATGACTATGAGGGATAAGCTTCCACAACAGGTAAAAGTATATAAGCATTTTTTTTTTCATGCTGGGGATTGATTGCTGTTGTTGATATTTTTTTCTGCAGTTGTTTACTAATTTTCTTTGTTCTTTTTTTTTTTTTTGCGGTACCGGGGATTGAACGCAAGGGCGTTCTACTTCCGCGCTACGCCCCCGGCCCTATTTTTTATACTTTATTTTGAAACCGGGTCTCACGAAGTTGCGGAGGGCCTCGCTAAGGGGAGAGAGAGAGAGAGAGAGAGAGACAGGGAGAGAGAGAGCTGAGGCTGGCCGCGAACCCGGATCCTCCGGTCTCCGCCTCCCAAAGTACTGGGATTACAAGCGTGCGCCACCACGCCCGGCTTCTTTGTTCTTTTAGAAATTGTTCGCATAAAAGTTTACAGCCAGGAGCAGTGGCACATGCTTATACTCCCAGTACTTGGAAAGCTGAGACTGGAGGATCGCAGGTTTGAAGCCAGCCCCAGCAACTTACTGAGACCCTCAGCAACTTAGTGAGACCCTGTTAAAATAAAATAAAATAAAATAAAATAAAATAAAATAGAAGTTGGGCGTGGTGGCACACGCTTGCAATCCCAGTACTTGGGAGGCTGAGACAGGAGGATCGCAGGTTCAAAGCCAGCCTCGGCAACTTAGTGAGGCCCCCTGCAACTTAGTGAGACCCTGTTTCAAAATGAAAAATAAAATGGGGCTGGGGGTGTAACTTGGAGGTAGAATGCCCCTGGGTTTAACCTCCAGCACCCAAAAAAAAAAAAGTTAACTATTAAAGGACAAGCACCTATTTCATTAGCAAAGTCTCAGTTGATAATAGTATCTTATTTTGTTTGTTTTTGTGGTACTGGGGATTGAATCCAGAGGAATTCTACCTCTGAGCTACACCCCCAGCCCTATTTTATTTTTACTTTGAAACAGGGTCTCACTAGGTTGATGAGAGTCTCACTAATTGCTGAGGCTATTCTCGAACCTGTGATCCTTCTGTCTCAGCCTCCCAAGTACTGGGATTATAGGCATGCACCACCATGCCCAGCCTTAATAGTATCTTTAGAAAGCAAGGGAGGAGGGCATAGTGGTGCATGCCTGTACTTGGAAGGCTGAGACAGGAGGATCGCAGATTCAAGTCCAGCCTCAGCAACTTAGCGAGACCCTATTTCAAAATAAAAACTAAAAAAGGGCTGGTTCAGTGGTAGAATATCTCTGGGTTTAATCCCCAGTACCAAAATAATAATAATAATAATAATAATAATAATGATGATGAATAATGATGATGATGATGATGATGATGATAATAATAATAATAATAATAAGAAGAAGAAGAAGAAGAAGAAAGCAAGAGAGCTCCTTTCTAAAGCAGGTGAAGTGGTTTTCCCCTTCTAGAGAAAGATCACACATAATGTTGGTAAAGAACTTTCTTTCCTGGGTCAGGATCAGGACATGTTAAAAGCCACTCCAGCATCTTAAACACCAATTCTGAATTGATATTACAGCCGGGCGTGGTGGCACACGCTTGTAATCCCAGTACTTGGGAGGCTGAGACCGGAGGATCTGGGTTCGCAGCCAGCCTCAGCTACTTAGTGAGACCCTCCACAACTTAGTGAGACCCTGTTTCAAAAAAAGAATACAGAATAAAAAAAATAAAAAATAAATAAATCCTTAAATTGAATTAATATTGTCATGTCATCTATCCATGTTCGGAGTCTTTTTTTTTTGCGGTACTGGGGATTGAACCCAGGGGCATTTTACCTCCGAGCTACACCCCCAGCCCTATTTTTTATACTTTATTTTGAAACAGGGTCTCACTAAGTTGCGGAGGGCCTCACTAATTAGCTGAGGCTGGCCGCGAACCCGGATCCTCCAGTCTCAGCCTCCCAAGTACTGGGATTACAAGCATGCGCCACCACACCTGGCTCATGTTCAGAGTCTTCTGAAAAAGATTGCTTTCCCATGGATATCAAGGAAAGGAGCACATCTTCACGTGCAGAAAGTGGGGAATGAGCTGGGCGTAGTGGTGCACACCTGTAATCCCAGTATTTGGGAGGCTGAGACAGGAGGGTCGCAGGTTCAAAGCCAGCCTTGGCAATTTAGCGAGGCTCTCAGCGACCTAGTGAGACCCTGTTTCCAAATAAGAAATAAAATCAGGCTAGGGGTGTAGCTTGGAGGTAGAATGCCCCTGGGTTCAATCCCCAGTACCAAAAAAAAAGTGGAGAATGAAGATTTGACCCAATTTCCCAAACTAGCGCAGGGAAGGATTTGCTTAGAGTGAGCACTGGCTGTTTCAAGCCAGTTTGAAAACAGTAAACAGTTCAAATGCTCAGAAATGGTTATATCCTAAATTTGTGGCATAGGCTTATTTCCCCCATCAACACTAGGAAATGCACATTTTGAATTTTTTAGTCTATAATGGATGTAACTAGCCAGGCACGGTGGCACATGCCTGTAATCCTAGTACTTGGGAGGCCAATACAGGAGGAGCGCAGTTTCAAGTTCAGTCTCAGCAATTTAGCAAGACCCTGTTTCAAAATAAAAAATAAAAAGGGCTGGAGGTGCATATTGGAGATAGAATGCCCCTGGGTTCAAACCCCAGTACCAAATAAATAAATAATAGATGTATCTAATCCCTTTTCCAGAATTTTTTCCTTTGGAAAGTGTTCAAACTCAAGGTTTTTAGCTGTGGGTTTTTGGGTTAAGAACCTAATCTCTCTTTACTTAGTTCCCTTATTGTAAAATGAAGACAACAGTAGTACCTATCTCACATGGCTGTTGTAAGGATTGCTACCTGTGCAAGGCTCTGAACAGCCTATGATACCATGCAAGCATTGGTTATTATTAACATTATTATTAAATGATTAGGTTAGAGTTAGCATTTTAATATTCTTCTTCTTCTTTTTTTTTTCTGTCCTGGAGACTGAACCTAGAGACATTCTACCTCCAAGCTATACCCCATCCCTTTTTATTTTGAAATAGGGTCTTCTTGCTGCGTTGCTGAGGCTGGCCTCAAAATTGTGACCCTCCTGTCTTAGCCTCCCCTAATACTGGGATTACAGGCATTTGCCACCATGCCTTGGCTTTAATATTCTTTATAATAAATTGTGATATCTACAAACTTTAGAAAAAAATCTAGAAAATTATACATCTTTTTTTTTTTTTTTTTTTTTTTTTTGGTCCCGGAGATTGAACGCAGGGGCATTCTACCTCCGCGCTACATCCCCGGCCCTATTTTTTATACTTTATTTTGAAACCGGGTCTCACGAAGTTGCGGAGGGCCTCACTAAGTAGAGAGAGAGAGAGAGAGAGAGAGAGAGAGAGAGAGAACTGAGGCTGGCTGTGAACCCGGATCCTCCGGTCTCCTTCTCCCAAAGTACTAGGATTACAAGCGTGCACCACCACGCCCAACAAAAATTATACATCTAAAAAGTCAATATTAAGAAAAAATCTGCTAAAAGGAGGGTGAGGAAAATCATGTTGTCCATGTTATAGTCAAGGAAGTGCTATCCGTATATGTGTGTGTATTGTGTGATAAGAGGGTTGGGTCTTGGATTCCAGGCTCCTATGTGGTTTTTTTCCTTAGTCTTATGCTAAGTCAATTGGATAATTTATATAAATAATAAGGTTTTTTTTTTTGCAGTACTGGGGATTGAGCCCAAGGGCATTCTACCTCTGAGCTAATTTTGAAACAGGGTCTCACTAAGTTGCGAAGGACCTCACTAAGTAGCTGAGGCTGGCGGCGAACCTAGATTCTCCGGTCTCAGCCTCCCAAGTACTGGGATTATAAGCATGCAACACCATGCCCACCTAATAAGTTTATTTAGTAAAAATGACAAATGTTAGCTGGGTGTGGTGGCACACACCCAACTAACATCAGATAAGGGATTTGCTATGGCCACATCGGTTATGATTTGGGAGCTGGGTTTCTAATCCCCCTGTCTGACTTCAAAGCCCATGCTGTTGACCAGTAGCCTATGCCACCGCTCCACTGGCGAGAATCACAGCGGGACAATGGGGCTAGAGGAGAAGTGGGGGTATCAAGGAAGAAGCGTCTCCATGGCTGGTGAGATGAGGGATTGGGGGGAAGCAGGGTGGGGGTGGGGGCTGAAGCTGCTACCAGGTGCCAGCATCGCCCCGTTCCCACCTGTTTCTTTGTGGAGGAACTTTAAAAGAGAAAGCCTCCTGTCTTCTCTTGCTTCCTCATGGCTAACCTGGTGAATTTAGAAAGTAAAGTAAAGCGGCTGGGCGCAGCTCCTTCATCTTTCCTCTTAGGGTCTGCTCCACTCTTCCACGTTGTAAGCCCTGCTGGGGTAAGCCACCAAGTGGGAGGCCCAGGGTTGCCCAGAGCCGTCTTTACTTGGTTGGGTCAGTTACAATGAATTTTGCTAAAAGCAACAGAAATCCAAAATCACAAGCATTAGTGGATTAGCATTTTTTCCCTTTCCTACACAACATCCAGGGGTGGGTGATTCAGGGCTAGTGTCGTGACTTTGTTTCCCCAATGTCCTTTAGGAACCAATTTCTTCCCGCTTGTTGCTCAGCTGTATTGAGTGCGGGTGCTAAGATAACACGAGGAGCAGATCCCAGACCACGGCTGCTCCCGGGAAGCAGGACAGAGAGGCGAGGCAGGAGGAAGAGGTGCAGAGTGAACTTTAAGGAAGTTTTCCTTGGAGCTGCCTTGAAGAGCTGCTGATGTCTTACTGACCTGTGTCCCTGGCTACAAGAGACACTTGAAGGATCGTCTATATTTCAAGCAGCCATCTCGTCAGCCCCAAATTAAGAGGTTGATTAAAGTGGGAGAGAGAACAGATTTTAGGGGAAAACAGTAGCTTCTCCTGTGGTTTGTGTGACTTTGCCTAATTCAGGTGCCAATCTAAATAACAAAAATACTCGGAGAGAGATTCTCTGAAGAATACTGATGTTTATTTGGCAGTAGCAGAGCATTGCAGAGAGAATGTGTGTACCGTGGTGCAGGAAATTGAGCCAAGAAGTTTTTGATGTTGTTGTTTTTTGTGGTGCTAGGATTAAACCCAGGAGCATTCTACCACCAAGCTATGCCCCCAGCCCTATTTTATTTTATTTTTATTTGGAAACAGGGTCTCACTAAGTTGCTGAGAGTCTCGCTGAATTGCTGAAGCTGGCTTTGAACCTGTGATCCTCCTGTCTCAGCCTCCTAAGTATTGGGATTACAGGCGTGTGCCACCACGCCCGGGAAGGTATTTTGAAATAATAATCATTGGCATGGCATCTCACTAAGTTGCTAAGGCTGACCTCAAACTCATGATCTTCCTGTCTCAGCCTTCCAAGTACTAGGATTACAGGTGTGTGCCACCAGCCATCATGCCTGGTTCTATAAGTACTTTTCAATCGGTGAAAGCTTGTGATATGAGAGAGTGTTTTTTTTTTTTGTGGTACTGGGGATTGAACCCAGGGGCATTCTACCTCCCAACTGCTGTGTACCCCAGTCTTATTTTTTTATTTTGAAAGAGGGTCTTACTAAGTTGTGGAGGCCCTCACTAAGTCGCTGAGGCTGGCCGAGAACCTGCGATCCTCCTGTCTCAGCCTCCCAAGTACTGGGATTACAAGTGTGCATCACAAAAGACACACCCAGCTAGGGAGAGTCTTTTGTGACAATTACCATCAGGCAACTGTGTATAAGAATCCTTTCTTCTTAACCTCCTGGCTTTATTTACTTCTTTGGTTAGGACTGACACAAGCAACTCCATTTTGATTCTGACAACACTCACATTTCTTTCACAGTCCTCCCCTTTGGTCAAGATCTTTCTCTGAGAACATCACTGGTCAACCATCCCCTAGTTAGGTTTTAAGTTGCTGAGAGTCTCGCTGTCAGGATGGACTGACTCATCCTTGGTTGTTAGCCTGGCCTTGAGATAGGATAGAAGAAGCAGGATATGTAGAAAGAGAGACAAACAGAGAAGGAAAAAAGGGACTGTCACTTTAAATCTAAAAGCTCCAGGAACACTTGTTCCTTTACTCCCCAGGCTCGGTTTCCTCCAGGCCTGAATTCTTGAAAGGTCCATCTATGAGCCGGGCTGGTGGTGCACGCTTGTAATCCCACTACTTGGGAGGCTGAGACAGGAGGATCGCAGGTTTGCGGCCAGCCTCAGCTACTTAGTGAGGCCCTCCATAACTTAGTGAGACCCTGTTTAAAAAATAAAGAATAAAAAAATAGGGCTGGGGGTGTGGCTCAGAGGTAGAATGCCCCTGGATTCAATCCCTAGTACCGCAAAAAAAAAGAAGGTCCATCTATCTTAGAGAACTATGAGTCCAGCTAATTATGCCCACATACATTGCTAGCTTATACGATGTATTTTTATACCAATTAAATAAAACCAAGGGAGAGAGGGCCGGGTGTGGTGGCGCATTCTTGTAATCCCAGTACTTGGGAGGCTGAGACTGGAGGATCTCAGGTTCATAGCCAGCCGCAGCAACTCAATGAGGCTCTCAGCAACTTAGCAAGACCCTGTTTCCAAATAAAAAATAAAATAGGTCTGGGGGTGTGGCCTGGAGGTAGAAGGCCCCTGGGTTCCATCCCCAGTACCAAAAACAGAAACAAAAACAAAACCAAGGGAGATATGTTGTGAGACCCATGATATGAATACATTCCAAAGGTTAACTAGATAACATCAAACTGAAGAGCCTAAAAAGAACCAGACCACCATGACCCATCTTGTACTCTCTGATCAAAAGAACCCAGTTCAAGCTGGGCATGGTGGTGCACACCCGTAATCCCAGTTACTTGGGAGGCTGAGACAGGAGGATTGCAGGTTCGAAGCCAGCCTCAGAAACTTAGTGAGACTTTCATCAACCTAAGGAGATCTTGCTTCGAAAACAATAAATAAATAAATAAATAAATAAATAAATAAATGGGCTGGGGGTGTACTTTGGAGGTAGAACACACCTGGGTTCAATCCCCAGTGCCAAACACACACACAACCACACACACACACGAATCCAGTTTACCAGGCTGGCACCACCCTACATACTCCTTCTGCTCACCATCTGCAAAGTTTCCTTTAAAAGAAAAGCCTGAGAAATACAAAGCATATCCCACTCTCGAGATAGCCTATACCCTGTCCCTTTGTGTACTCCTTGCTTTCCTGAGTAAATCTCTGCTGATTTACTGTAAATATGTGCCTCTTTCTGACATGTCCTGAGATTCTTCTCTGTGACGTGTGTCAAGAGCCTGCAAGGGCCGAGTCGAGGTTCCCTTGTCTCTTCTGGGATACTTCCTCAGTCCCCTGTCCAGCGACTGGTCTCCTGTTGGAGGGGAAGTGATTGACAGCTTGGAGTCAGTGTTCAAACACTTTAGCCACATTTGTGCAACAAGGAAGTTTAGGGGGAATGTCTCCCAGGCCGAGTTTATCTGGAGCCTGTAGCAAAGTTTGCTTGTATCTGTTCTGGAGGTGATGGGATCATCTCCAAACTCTGGGCCAGATTATTTTCATTTTCCCCCAACAACCTTGCCAAGTAGGTGCTATTCAGAGTTTACAGACAAGAATGCAGATTGAGGGTCAGATACCAGCTTTGGGTCATGTGGTTGGTGAGTGATTGCGATGCTAGGAATCAAGTCTAGGTCTTTCTAGCTCCAGAGCTTCTTGTACTTATAAAGCCCACTTCAACCAGGTTTCTCTGATTCCTCACATCCTCTTCCCCCATGAAGATGTCCAAGAATAATCAGACCTTTCCTGGACGACTCTTAGCTGTCTCCTGGCTAAGTCTTGGGAATGTGCAAAGTAAGCAGTAGCAAAAGATAGTTGAATTTTCCTTGAAGTGTTTTCTGAAGTTGTTGGTAAGTTTGGTTCTCAAGTTTCTATATTTAATTAATAATTGAGTGTCCTGAGATTGCAAAGTTAGTGTCTATCTCTAGACCAAAAGTACCATGAGATGTACAGCATGTTAGATTTGCTGCTTGCATTTTAAGGGCCTTTCAAAATTTGATTATGCTATGGAGTTAAACTGCCACCAGATGGCATCAGAGCGCCTTGAGCCGAACTATACAAAAGACCTCATTGTTTATTGCCATAAATATTCCATTCATTGAGAGAAACAAAGCTCCAGAAAAATAGAACCTTCTGTTAAACAGCTAAATCTAAACAAAATTATTGTGTGTTGTATATAAAGATGTAATTTCCAAAGTAATATTTTCAAATAAATGACTTACCTTCGTGATTCATTCATTTATTTGATTTGATTTGGTACTGGGGATTGAACCCAGAGGCATTCTACCTCTGAGGTACATCCCCAGCCCTTTTAAAATTTATTTATTATTTATTTATTTGTTTGTTTATTTATTTATTGGAACTGGGGATTGAACCCAGGGACATTCTACCTCCGAGCTACACCCCCAGCCCTATTTTATTCTTTATTTTGAAACAGGGTCGCACTAAGTTGCGGAGGGCCTCACTAAGTAGCTGAGGCTGGCTGCTAACCTGCAATCCTCCTGTCTCAGCCTCCCAAGTACTGAGATTACAAGTGTGCACCACCATGCCCAGCAATTTTTTTTTTAAATTTTAAAACAGGGTCTTGCTAAGTTCCTGAGGCTGGCCTTGAACCTGTGATTCTCCTGTCTCAGCCTCCCAAATACTGAGATTACAAGTGTGCGTGTACTACCACATCCAGAGACATGTAAATATTCTTCTGGATGACCTTATAATTGCTTTTTTTTTTTTTGCGGTACCAGGGATTGAATGCAGGGGCGTTCTACCTCCGCGCTATGCCCCCGGTCCTATTTTTTATACTTTATTTTGAAACCGGGTCTCATGAAGTTGCGGAGGGCCTCACTAGGTAGAGAGAGAGAGAGAGAGAGAGAGAGAGAGCTGAGGCTGGCCGCGAACCCAGATCCTCTGGTCTCCGCCTCCCAAAGTACTGGGATTACAAGTGTGCGCCACCACGCCCGGCATAATTGCTCTTTAAATAAACAATGTAAACTTTTCCTAGTCATTTTTACCTTCTTGTTATGTTAAACATTCCTTGCTCCTTCTTTTATACCTCATACAGCAAGGGTCTCTTCTGAAAGGGTGCCCACCAAAATTAGCAGGGTCCTCTAACTTGTGTTTTATCATCAGTTCAGAGTGCATAGACTTTCTCTTTCTGGGCTGTGGATTCTGCTGGTATTCCTAATAGTTGAGCTTGTGATAATCTCAACCCTAGGTCTTCTTTTCACATGGGGTGCTGCCAGGTCAAGTTTCCTGTCTTACTCATCCTATGCCTGTCATTAGAACCTGAGTTCCTTTTCATACTGTTCTTCCCTCTCTTGGGTGCCTAGTAATTTTTTTCCGTCTTTCTCTTTGTGACTTCAGAATGAGTGAAACATTGTCTCTTCTTTTCTTATTTACTTTATCATGGATTTGGCAAGGTTGGTCTTGGTCCCAACTCTTGATCTGGGGGCCTCATCCAATGTTAGGCACCAGAGAGCAGTTTTTCTTAGAATCTAGAACCTTCTAACCTTACAAAAAAGGAGATGTTTGCCGATATCCTTCTTGTGGTAGGAGCAGGAAAACAGAGTTAAATTTGTTATAGAAACAAACAAACAAACAAACAACAAAAAACCCTAGCTTTCCTAGAAGTTGAAGAAATTACTTTAGAACTTTTTTTTTGCCTTTGGGGGAAATATTTTTTATTTCTTCCATGAGGAAGTTTGTTTGCTTGTATATACAGTAAGTAATTGCATAGGTAGTAGGTTGTGTTTAGTGAATATTTGCTATATATATATATTTTTTTTTTGTGGTACTGGGGATGGAACCTAGGGGCATTCTACCTCTGAGCTACACTTCCAGCCCTATTTTATTTTTTGTTTTGAAACAGGGTCTCACTAAGTTGCTGAGGCTGGCCGTGAACCTGCGATCCTCCTGTCTCAGCCTCCCAAGTATTGGGATTACAAGCATGCGCCACCATACCCAGCTGAATATTTGCTATTTTAAAGGCACAGATAAAATTCAAATACCCACAGGAATTCAGCCCCAACAGTCTGATGTAAATTAGTACAACTGGCCAGGTATGAGAAACAGGCGCTGTGAGTGGAAGTGAACTGTCTTTGCTCACTCCTGGCTGGTTGGTTTCATATAGTAAAGCAGACCTGATGCTACCAGATCCTCTTAAGTTTTCAGGAGATGATAGAAATTAGGGTATTTTCCTTTGTGAAATCTCCTTGTTGGGGGTGACAGGTCCATTCCTCAACTCAGGAACTTAGGATCAGTGGGGTCCTTGGCTAACATGATGGAAAAGAATTTCAACACTTGCCAGTCAGAGACATAGAGTTTTATTTAGGAAAGTAGGAAATACACATTCAAGGGGGAATGCAGGCCATCTCAAGAGGGAGAGAGACCTCTTGGGGAGTGCAGGGCTCTTTTCTTACAGGGGACTTTGGTGAGGGGTGGGCTGGAGGAGGTGTGTGAGGATGACCTCAGTCCGGTAGTCCCCAGGCAGTTTCTGGAGTCTAGTAGTCTGGTCATCGTCTGGTCATCCTTAGGGAGGATGACCTCAGTCTGTTATTTCCCAAGGTGGTTTCTGGTGGCCTTGTCAGCCTTAGGGTCCTTAGGATGGTTGAGGTCTTCATTGTCTGATTAACAGATAAGCTGGAGAGTGTCCTAAATGATATGTTTCTGAAGATATCGTATCTGTCTTGTTAACAATGCACAGGGCAATTATAATTTTTTTTCAGTTAACTCTAGAATCTATGGATTTCCCAGGAATTTGGGAGAGAGGGGCCCAGGAAAGAGAACTGGTTTGGGGAGTAAAGGTTGAGGCACTTTAGCACCAGGTTCTTATATTACAGTTATATTTTACTTTTCTTTTCTGTTCCTGTTTCCTTTTTACCTGTTTATTTCTCGAATCCTACATCATCCTGACCTTTTTTTTTTTTGACAGAGATTTATTCAGGAAAGCAAGAAATCCACATTCAAGGGAGAATGCAGGCCACCTCAAAAGTGAGAGAGGCCCAAAACATCTTTTTTTTCTTGTGGTACTAGGGATTAAACCCAGGAGCATTCTACCTTTGAACTACACCCCCAGCCCTATTTTTTTTTTTTTGTGGCACTGGGGGTTGAACCCAGGTGCATTCTATCTCTGAGCTACACCCCCAGATCTATTTTATTTTTATTTTGAAACAGGGTCTCACTAGGTTAATGAGAGTCTCTCTATTTGCTGAGGCTGTTTTGCTGAGACTGTCCTCGAACCTGCAATCCTCCTGTCTCAGCCTCCCAAGTACTAGGTTCACATGTGTGCACCACCACACCTGAATTAACTTAACTTTTTTTGCATGTAGATGTCCATTTCTTTCAGTGCCATTTGTTGGAAAGACTGTCCTCTGCCCATTGAAAAGTCTTGGCCTACCGGGCATGGTGGCACACGCTTGTAATTCCAGTACTTGGGAGACTGAGACAGGAGGATCGCAGGTTCGAAGCCAGCCTCAGAAACTTAGAGGCTCTCAGTAACTCAGCAAGACCCTGTTTCCAAATAAGAAATAAAATAGGTCTGGGGGTATAGCTCAGAGGTAGAAGGCCCCTGGGTTCCATCCCCAGTACCTCAAAAAAAAAAAAAAGAATAAAAAAAGAAAAAATAAAGAAAAGTCTTGGCACGCCAGGCATAGTGGTGCATGCTTATAATCCCAGTACTTGGGAGGCTGAGACAGGAGGATCACAGGTTCGAGGACAGCTTCAGCAAGTATTGAGACTCTCATCAACCTAGTGAGACCCTGTTTCAAAATAAAAATTAAAAAAATCATTTGACCACATATACGGGGGTTTGTTTCTGGTATCTCTGTGTTATTCCATGGTCTATGTGTCTGTCTATGCTAGTACCACACTGTTTGGATAACTGTGGCTTTGTACTAAGTTTTGAAGTCAGGAAGTTTGATGCCCTGGAGTTGGGTTTTCAAGGTCATCTTAGTTATTCAGGGTTGCTCAAAATTTCATCTATATTTTGGATGGATTTTCCTAGTTCTGTAAAAATACCATTGGGATTTTGATAGGCATTGTATCTAATCTGTAGATTTCTTTGTGTAGTATTGTAACAATAATATGTCTTCCAACCCATGAACAGAGAGTCTCTTTCCACTTACTGGTGTCTTGATTTTCTTTTGTGATATTTTATAATTTTCAGTGTGCATATCATTCATCTCCATGGTTAAGTTTATTCCTAAGCATCTTCTTTTTTATTCTACTGCAAATGGAATTTTTAAAAATAAGTTTCCTTTTTGGATTGTTCATTGTTAGTGCATAGAAACACAGCTGATTTGTGTGTGTTGATTTCATATCTACAGCTTTGCTAAATTCATTTATTCTTTATTTTTTTTTTTTGTGGTACCGGGGATTGAACCCAGGGGCATTCTACCTCTGGGATACACCCCCAGCCCATTTTTTATTCTTTATTTTGAAACAGGGTCTCACTAAGTTGCGGAGGCCTCACGAAGAAGCTGAGGCTGGCGGTGAACCCGGATCCTCCTGTCTCAGCCTCACAAGTACTGGGATTACAAGCGTGCACCACCACGCCTGGCTTTCATTTATTATTTCTAACAATTTTTTTGTGGAATCTTTAGGGTTTTCTATACATAAGATCATATTGCTTGTGAACAGAGATAATTTTACTTCTTCGTTTTCCAATTCGATGTCTGGTATTCATTTTTTATTGCCTAATTGCTCTGGCTGAGACTTCTAGTACTACGTTGAAGTAGTGAAAGAGGCACCCTTGTCTTGTTTCTAATCTTAGAAGAAAAACCTTTCATCATTGAGTGTGGTGTTAGCTGTGGGTTTTCACATATTATTATAGCTGTTTTACAAATGTCCCAAAGATCAAGAGAGCGTTTGTTCTAAAGCTGCAGAAGGAGATAATTTAGAATTTGGAACATTTGTAGGACACAGAAATAGCATGGATTTGCAGAGGTTTAAAGAAACATCAAACAAAATAAAAGAACTATTATCTGAACAGCAGAACGACACAAGAAACACAATTATGGAGTATTCAGAGATGCCTAAATATCAGAATGATATTCCTTCGGAAAACCCTTTGAAAGACGTGAGTTCTCGTGCCGCATTTACTGAGTGTCACAAGACTTCCGTTTCTCTTCATTCAGAACAAGCAGAAAGCAGTGGTAGACCATCTAGAGAAGATACTCATGAAGCAGATTCCGAAGCAGCCTTGCTACCGGATTGGTTACAAGCGAGACCACCTAACAGAGAAATGCCATCTGAAGAAGGAACATTAAATGGTCTTGCTTCTCCATTTAAGCCAGTTCTGGATACGAATTACTATTATTCAGCTGTGGAAAGAAATAACTTGATGAGGTTATCACAGAGCATTCCATTCACACCTGTGTCTCCAAGAGGTAAGCCTGTCACAGTGTACCATTTGGAAGAGAGTTCACCCAACATGCTGAATAACAGCATGTCTTCTTGGTCTCAGTTAGGCCTCTGTGCCAAAATAGAGTTTTTAAGTAAAGGGGAGATGGGAGGAGGTTTATGAAGAGCTGTTAAAGTACAGTGTACCTCGTCAGAGCATGATATCCTCAAGTCAGGGCATCTTTACATCATCAAATCTTTTCTTCCTGAGGTGGTTAACACATGATCAAGTATTTATAAAGAAGATACAGTTCTGCGTCTCTGCCACAAAGAAATTCAACAACAGAGAGCAGCATAAAAGCTCACATTTGCCTTCAATCAAATGAAACCCAAATCCATACCATATTCTCCAAGGTCCTTGAAATTTTCCTGCTGTATTGCCATTCAGCAGGACAATGGTTTGCTGTGGAAGAATGTATGACGGGAGAATTTAGAAAATACAACAATAATAATGGTGATGAAATTATTCCCACTAATACACTGGAAGAGATCCTGCTAGCCTTTAGCCATTGGACTTATGAATATACCAGAGGGGAATTGCTGGTACTTGATTGACAAGGTGTGGGTGAAAATTTGACGGATCCATCTGTGATAAAAAGAAGAAGAAAAGAGATCCTGTGATATGGTTTTTGGGCCAGCAAATCTAGGAGAAGATGCAATAAAAAATTTTAGAGCAAAACATCACTGTAATTCTTGCTGTAGAAAGCTTAAACTTCCAGATCTGAAGAGGAATGACTATACGCCGGATAAAATTCTATTTCCTCAAGATGAACCTTCAGATTTGAATCTTCAGCCTGGAAATTCCACCAAAGAATCAGAATCAACAAATTCTGTTCATTTGATGTTATAATATTACTGAATCATTGGTTTTACCTACACCTCACAAAAATGTTACTGTCGCTTTTCCTTCAGGAGGAAATTGTTTAAAAATGTAGAAAGGTGTGTGCAAATTGAGTTAGTTGACCCCAGCACAGTTTAAAGGTCAATATTCTTTCAAGCTAATTAAACTACTCAGAAACTCCCTATAGCTGGCAGCTGAGAAATTTCAAAGGCAATGGAAAATTAGTATTTAAAACTTTTTAAAGGGCTCTTTATAGCAGAGGATCTCATTATGTCATGGGGAGATGGGATGACTTCTCGAGGGTTCTTGGCTCCAGTGTCGAAGAGAATTTCAGCACATGCCAGTCAGAGATAAAGGCATAGGTTTAATTTAAGAAGGTGGGGACACAGGCTTAGGGAAGGTACGGGCCATCTCAAGGGTATGAGAGCTGTGGCAGAGAGAGGCTCAGAGAGGCTCAGAAGGCTGCTGCAGAGAGAGAGAGAGAGAGAGAGAGGGCGCAAAATCCTCTCGGATCTAATATATCCTTTTTCTTATAGGCCCACTTGAGAGGGGCTGGCCAGGGGCACCATGGGATGGCAGCCTCCTCTTTGAAGCTCCAAGCTAGACAAAAGGTGTTGAGATAGGACTCTCAGGGACCCCAGAGGTGGAGACTTGGAGACATGAAGTCAGGTGCAGGGCAAAGGTGTGATTTTCTCAGGGACTTTCTTCCCAGGGAGTCCCCTCAGGAATTTTAGATGTGAAACTAGCCCATTGTTTGGCTCTTTGAGCAAGTCCTGGGCAAGCCCTGCAGAAGCTAAGGGTTTTAGATTTTTTAAAACTATAGTTTCCTTTTTTCCCCCAGTTTGTCTCCTTTCTGCCTAATATTTTATTTCTTCTATTCTACCTCTCTGGTGGGGGCGATGATTCCTCTCTTACGTGGTGCAATACCATTAACCAAAGTTAGGTGTCTGTGCACATTTTATTAGCAGCTGGTTTATTGCCATTCAGCTAGAGAAATGAAGAAATCACTCAGCATTTTGGTTAAATGGCAGTCAGAAGTGTTCCTCAGAGTGTCCAGTGATGAGGTCACTAGGTCCCAACTAGATGTTGGTTGGCCACCGGAAAGAGATGACTCCTTCTGATTCTAGGTTCATGAGGATATAAAAAGCCTGAGATGAAGACTATTTTCTAAGAGGGACTTTATTTATGAATCAGGGTTAGGCTCTGTTGAATGACGGGCAAGGAACAGAAAATTCGAGACCCCTACTCAGTTAAAGCAAGAGGCATTTTATTACTGTGGGCTTTGTCCAGGGGCCGGAACCAGTTTCATGGGCTTTGTCGGCCAAAGGTCAGGGAGTCTAATTTTAGGGTAGAAAACAAGGCTAAAAAAATTGTTTTTAGGGCATGTTATCACAGGCTCCATATTTAAAGATGGAGCCAGATTTTTGTTAAATAGAGCCCAAATTGTGCAAAAGTATTAGTTGTTTTTACATTATCTTATCAAGCACTGTTAAGCCGAAGAAAGCCATGGTAAAGGAGAAACTTCACTCACTGTTCAAGGGATGTTACCTGTGAGGAAAGTTCAAGTATTTTTTTCCTGTGTCTGTGGTAACAACCTAGAAATTACTTCCCCAAAGATTTGTATATCAAATTAGAATGTAAATGGGAGTTCTTGCTTATATTTAAAATGATGTTGGAATATCTGAACATGTTTTGGGTACTTATTTAAGAAATTAATTGAACTGGATTATCATTATATGGCATCAGGAGATTGCAATGCAATTTTATGCCAATAAAATGTAGTTTAATGCCCCAGAAAAGAAATAAAAATGTCTTAATTTATGCAAGGTACAGTGGTGCATGTGTGTAATCCCAATATTTGGGAGGCTGAGACAGAAGGATCCCAGGTTTGAGGCCAGCCTCAGCAATTTAGCAAGACCCTCAGCAACTTAGCAAGAGTCTATTTAAAAAAAAAATAGGGGGAGCGGAGTGGGAACCGGAGGGAAACTTACAATGAATGCGGCGTGCGTGTATGTATTTGTCACTCTGAACCTCACTATGATGTATAATTACAATGCACCAATAAAAAAAAAATAAAAAGGAGCCGGGCGTGGTGGCACACGCTTGTAATCCCAGTACTCTGGGAGGCGGAGACCGGAGGATCTGGGTTCGCAGCCAGCCTCAGCTCTCTCTCTCTCTCTCTCTGTCTCTGTCTCTCTGTCTCTCTCTCTACCTAGTGAGGCCCTCTGCAACTTCGTGAGACCCGGTTTCAAAATAAAGCATAAAAAATAGGGCTGGGGGCGTAGCGCGGAGGTAGAACGCCCCTGCGTTCAATCCCCGATACCGCAAAAAAAAAAAAAAAGGGTTGGGGAGTAGCTCAGAGGTAGACCAATCCTGGGTTCAATCCCTAGTTTTTAAAAAAAGTCTTAATTTAGCTACGGGTCTAAGCCTGCTTTTTCCCAGGCCTTCGATGTCCTGTTGTCTCCTCTGTCTATAATCTCTGGCCTCTCAGATGCTGGCGGGGCTGCGGTGCACCTACCACTGCTTTCAGCGGCCTCCAACCCGGTATCCAAACAACGCCACTGTTCCCATCTGAGCTCTGCATCAGACAGATGGAAACCAGCCCCTCGGGTGGCGCCAAACAAGCCAGAATATTGCAAACAAGTCCCACTCTTTTCCTTCCATCTTGAGGGAGAAATGGGGAATTGGGTGACTTCTGCCTGACCGTGCTGTGCTGGGAAGGGGCGGCATGGGTGTGTAACATTGTCATGAAATTTCCTACTGTGTTAAATGTCCTTTCTCATGCTTGCTTCAGCAGCACGTATACTAGGACTGGAATGATACAGAGAAGATTAGCATGGCCCCTTCACAAGGATGACACAAAACCTCTGAAGAGGTCCATGTATATATATTTTTTTACCAATCTCAGTGACATGTATGGGAAAGGGGAGGGAAAGGGGTGGAATCTGGAGGGAAAGTATTGTGTGCACGTATGTGCCTATCACTGTATACCTTAGTATGATGTACAATTGCAACGCACCAATAAAAGTATATTTTTTAAAAAAAAGAACCCCTGTAATCATTAGCTGTCACTCCCCATTCTACCACTCTCAGTCACCAATCTACTTTCTGTCTCTATGGATTTGCCTATTCTAGTTTTTGGTAC
This sequence comes from Glis glis, assembly GCA_004027185.1. Taxonomy (NCBI): domain Eukaryota; kingdom Metazoa; phylum Chordata; class Mammalia; order Rodentia; family Gliridae; genus Glis; species Glis glis. Next base: position 8,555 of record PVJS01026778.1, on the reverse strand, counting down.
TTATGATTGAACCCAGGGACATTCTACCTCTGAGCTACACCCCCAGCCTTTTCTATTTTTTATTTTGAAACAGGGTCTTGCTAGGTTGCTGAGAGTCTTGCTACATTGCTGAGGCTGTCCTTGAACCTGTGATCCTCCTGTATCAGACTCCCAAGTACTGGGATTACAGGCATGTGCTACCACATCTGGCATGACTATTCTATTTTGATATAAATGAACTCATAAAAAGGTTCCTTCCTTCCTTCCTTCCTTCCTTCCTTCCTTCTGCTGGGGATTGGATCCAGGGGCATTCTACCTCAGAGTTATGCTTCCAGCTCTATACAGAGTCTTGCTAAGTTGCTGAGAGTCTGGCCAAGTTGCTGAGGCTGGCTTTGAATCTGAAATCCTGTCTCAGCCTCCTAAGTGCTGGGATGACAGGCACGGGCCACCCCTCCCAGCAGTGCTGCTTTTTCTTGATCAAGTATCCATTTGGTTGCTTCAGACCTCCTACTAGCTCCTAGAGCCCCCACAATGCTATTTTTGGTGAGTCTGTTGTTGTTTACTTGATGTTCCTGGGGGAATGAGGACCTGGAGTATCTGTCATTTTGTTGATACCACTTTCAGATAGCTCTAAAAGCTTTACTTTGTAGGCATTCACAATTAGGTCTACAACCCAACTTGGATTGGATTTTGTAATTAACTACCAGGTTTTGAATTGTAACTCTGCCCGATTCTTGTTATGTGACCTTGGGGAATTATTTAATTGTTCTGTGCCTCTATTTCTTCATCAGTTAGATGAGGGACAAAATAAATATCTCCTCCATAAAGGTATTGTAAGGATTACTAACATGTATGCAAAAGACTTAGAAAAGTGACTGGAAAATAGTGCACTCTCAATAACTGTTACTTGCTATAAATATTTACATAGCCTTCTTTGTGTGTGTGGCACTGGGGATTGAACCCAGGGGCATTCTACCTCGGAGTTATTCCCTCAGTCCTTTTTATTCTTTGTTTTGAAATAGGGTCTCGCTAGGTTGCTGAGAGTCTTGCTACCTTGCTGAGGCTGTCCTTGAACCTGTGATCCTCCCATCTCAGCTTCCCAAGTACTAGGATTACAGGCGTGCACCACCACTCAGAGAAGACTGACCTAATTAAGTCTGAGAAAAGGCTCAACATCATCACTTAGCATAACTTAAAGATCTGAATGCTGGGTGGGAGTACTGAGAAAGGCAGTCTGAGTTTGGACAGTGGACTCTATTGTACTAAATAAATGTGAGTTTCCTCTCTCTTCCATTTCCTTATTTGTATCCGTATGACTGTTTGAATACACAGTGTTTCATTTGAGTACTTTTAGGGATCTAATCAATAGCTTGCTTATAAAAACCTCCAGAGTCTTCCTTGCTTATGAGTTTCCTGGGGGCAAGTCTTATTGTTTCGTGTAACATTTCCTAGAACCTAGATGGGTCTTCTGTGCTCAGTTCCCCTAAGAATTGTGATAAAAAATACGAACCAGGCTGAGATTAAATTTTGAAAGACTAGAGGCTGGAAGTGCATTTGGAGGAGAGTTGATTCACTTCACTTGGGTGGTTCTTCTTTTCTGTGTGTATGGTTAATTTACAAATTTCCTGGAATATTTTTAAAGGCTGAAAAATACGGAATTAAATATAATGAGAATATAACAACCATTCTGGTGCCCACCAGACAGACTTAACACATTTGAACTTTTTGCTATTTATGTCTCATCCCATTCTTCCTTAGAAGTAAACACTGTTCTGAGGTTAGTGTGTGTCCTTCCGTTTACATTTATTTATTATTTATTTATTTTGGTACTGGAGATTGGACCCAGGGGCATTCTACCTCTGAGCTAAACCCCTAGACCATTTCATTTTTTATTTTTGAAACAGGGTCTCTCTAAGTTGCTAAGAGTCTTGCTAAGTGGCTGAGGCTGGCCTCGAACCTGCAATCTTCCTGTCTCAGCCTTCCATGTACTGAGATTACCAGTGTGCGCCAACACGCCTGGCATATACTATTATTTTCTCACCATTACTTTCCCCATTTCAGAGTTTCCTTCTATAATCATTTTTTTCCTCTTGAAGTCCACCTTTCAGAACATCCTTTAGTGAGGGGGTCTGTTCATGGCAAAACCTGTCAATTGTTGTCTGGAAATGTCTTTATTTCATTCTTATTATTGAAAAGTAGTTTTTCTCTGTCTTCGACTCTAAGGCAATTGTTATTTTCTCTCAGCACTTTGCAAATATTATTCCACTGATTCTGCATTGTTGTCTTTGAGAAGCATGCTGTCAAGTTAGTTAACAGCCTTTCATAGGCAATATTTCTTTTCTGGCTGCTGTTCACAATGATGTTTCACAATGATGCATCCGGGTGTGGATGTCTTTTTACTTATCCAGCTTGGGAATTTGTTGGACTTCTTTAATCTGTTGTTTTTTTGTCTTTCATCAATTCTGGGAAAATCTTAATTATTACTCTTTGAGTGTTGCTCATCTCCTATTCTATTTTTTTCCTGCTATCTCAAATTAGATTTATAGTGGATGTTCACCCTCTATCCTCTGTGGCTTTTTTGTTTGTTGGTTTTTGTTTTTGTTTTTGTACTGGGATTGAACCCAGGGGCATTCTACTTCTAAATTACATCTTCAGCCTGATTTTATTTTTTTGTTTTGAACAGGGTCTCACTAGGTTGCTGAGAGTCTTGCTATGTTGCTGAGGCTGTTCTAGAACCTTTGATCCTCCTGTCTCAGCTTTCCAAATACTGGGATTACAGGTAGGCTCCTATGTGACTTTTAAGTTATTTTTTATATTGTTCACCTTTTGTCTCCAATTTCTTCATTTCTTTCTTCTAGTTTACTAATCATGTTTTCCTGGCCCATAGACTTTTCCTTCCCATCCTCACCTCCCCATCGCCTAACAGAACTCCCCACCTCCACCTGCCCAGTCCACACAGCTTCCTGGGAGAAAACCAAGCTTATTTTATACACTCCTTCCCTATCCTTCCTCCTAAAACCCAACCAGTCTTTCCAGCCAGACTTAAGATATTCCCCTCCCCAAATACTCCCTTGACAGCTCCCTAAGCCCCAAAGAGCGCTGTCCTTGGAACCACAGCTCTTCCCCTCTGAGTCCCAAACATTAGCACTGCAGATCTTATTATGCTGGTATGTGCTTACTTCATAAGGGTGTATTATCTCCACAACTACACTGAGAGCCCTCAAGGGCTGAGATCATATGTTCTTGGTTTTCTGCATTTTCCTTGATAGCCACTAAACACATACTATTTCATTCAGCTTATCGATACTTGTTAACTCTCTACCATATGTCTGGCACTGTGCTGAGCACCGGAAATACAAAGAATGAGCAGCATTACTAACCTGAGACAACGCTCCATTCCTCCCTGTGTCCCCATACCTCCAAAGATCAGCTCCCAAATCTGGATCAACTTTCATCTCAAATTCTTGGAAATCAAAGGCCATTCCTGGGTATTTGGGTCCAACTAGGCGTGAAGAAAAATAGCTCAAGTCATAAGTCCTCTCCTGGAGAAGATCCTCACCAGGGAGACCCGCGGAAGACCCTGGAGATGAGCACAGTAAAGGACTGGCATGAGTGTCATGCACTGAGACTGGCATATGGTATGGGAGGAAGGAATAGAGGATGGAAATTCATTTTTTTTTTACTGCCATTTGATCTATTGTTAAAACCCTGGACTTCTCTTTTCTAGTTTTCCATTCACATTATATTAGACCGGACCTTTTTAGTTTTGAGTGACACAAATCAAACTCAAACTAACTTAAGGAAAAGGAAACGCTTTGGTCCCCAGATCTGGGAAGTTGAGGATGAAGCTGGCTTCACCCAGAGTGAGTGGGTTCAGGACCCAGAAGACATCATGAGGGCTCTCTCTTCCTGCCTTTTGGCTCTGCTTTCCCCACATAGCTTCTGCACGGGGCACCTCAGCGTCTGCTTGGTCTGGAATTTGCTCCATCTTTTTCAGATCAGTCATTTCTATACTACCAGCATCATGCTGTGGCAAGAGCTAGACTTTTGAGTTAGACAGCCCTGGCTGCGAATTCTCCCCCAACCCCTGCTGCCAAACCTTCAGCAGATCAATTAACCCCACTGAACCTGGGTGCCCTCATCTTTAAACTGGGAATAATTCCTCTTTGAGGGAATTAGGGATCAAGGACCTACTGAATGCTTTTTTGGTATTGGGAATTGAACCCGGGGACATTCTACCTCTAAGCTACATCTCCAGATCTTTTTATTTTTTATTTTGAAACAAGGTCTTGCTAAGTTTCTAAGGTTGGTCTTGAACGTGCGATCTTCCTGTCTCAGCTTCCCAAGTCCTGGGATTATAGGCGTGTGCCATTGTGCCCAGCTCCGAATGTTTTATATTCTCTAGGTGCATTTTATACATGATTGCTAATTCCCTCAGCCACAAAATGATGAAATGCTATCCTTCTTGTCCAGATGACAAATGGAGGCTTATGGGAGTTAAATGGCTCATGTGGTAGAGGTAATCTGTGTCCCATCATCCTTTTTGGATGATCCATGTTCAGCATCGATGCCTGGGAAATCCACTATGTGTAATTTTACGGAAGGTTCTGTCTCCCAACTCAAAAGCTAAAGAATGTTGTTGGTCAGTTCCTTGCTCTGCCTGACTCCTGACATCCAGGGAGTGGGCACTGACCTAACCTCAGCCAATTGGATGCTTCCATTTCAACTTTGAACCTGGGGGGAATGACATGAGGAAGCAGTGGACAGTTCTGGTAGCAACCGGCACGTCTTGTGGCCCATGGTGGTGGTCACAGTGGCCAGACCCAGTGTGAAGTGGCCACAGTGCCATCTATCAGGCTGCTCCCCAGCCTGACCTTGACTGTGGCTCAGTCCACACAGTTTACTTTAGCTTCTGCCCAACTTCCAAGACTGGATTTGAGCTTTCCTATCAATGTTGTGAGTTTATTTAGTGTGTGTCTGTGTGTAGTACTGGGGATTGAACCCAGAGGCATTCTACCACTGAGCTATATCCCAAGCCATATTTTATTTTTTAATTTGAGACAGGGTTTCACTAAGTTGCAGAGGTCTCACTAAGTAGCTGAGGCTGGCTGCAGACCTGCAATCCTCCTGTCTCAGCCTCCCAAGTCCTGAGATTACAAGGTGTGCCACCACGCCCAGCTGAGCTTCTCTTTGACATTCTTCCTTCAATTCTTCTTCAACTTAAGTGATTCTGGTTTTTTTTTTTTGTGGTTTGTAATGAAGAACCCTGTGTAGCAGCTTGGTGTCCCCATTGAGCGTCTCTTGCTATGTCTGAACCTTTTCATCTTCTACCTAATACTTCTATCCAAATGCTAGGAGTCATTTGCCTCCAAAACACAGATTGGTTCAGTCTTCCACTACCCACTCTCCCCTCACTCTGTCCTCATCTCTCTGCAGAGCTGACTCCATGCCTCCCAGGGGCCCCTAGCTTTTGTCTGGGAACAGAGGTCAGCAAAGAGTCTTTACTTCTGGTAGACCTGCCACCCAGGTACGTCCCTGTGTTCCTCCCTCACTTGTTTCTTCAGGACCCTGTTCTTAGGAATTCATGGCTCTTCCCAGGGCCCTTCCTCTCCTTTGGTCTTGCCTTCTGCTCCTTTTTCTGACTGAACTTCACTGGGGCAAGGTTCCTCTTAGGCAGACTCTGAGAAGCTCAAGGAAGGGATCCTTGTCAAGACACTGTGTGTGGGGGTACCAAATATAAACAGCCCATCAGACAGTTTGAAAAAAGACTCTTCCCTCGAAGGAGCCAGGTTCTAGGGTGTAGTTTATTTGGATTCACTATGTACATTCTGACTGTGTTGCTGGCAAACCTTCCAGCCTTGGAAGCCAAGGGAGCTGGCTTCCCCAAGCCCTGGAGTGGCCCAGCTGTATTTCTTAGCCCAACCCTGGGACCTAGAGGAGCTGCAGTTTGTAGTGTGTATTTATTGTTTTCATCTGCTCAGGATACTGCACTTAAGAAATTGTTCCTTTCCTCATTTCTGGTGGTCAGTGGGGCTGCCCATCTCAAGACACACTTTCTAGGCCAAGAGGGGGCCCCCGATCAAGCAGGACAGAATGGAAATCTATGTGAAGACCCTGTGAGAGGAGCTCTTTCTTTTCTCTTGTATGGCAACCTATAAAAACATAATCTTGGAATTGCTTCTTATTCTGTTCTTTGCCTGAAGAAAAACAGAAGAAAGAAGGAAGCTATATTGGTTTCCTATGCTGCTATAACAAATCACAAAATTGGATGGCTTAAAGACATGAGAAATTTATTTTTCACAGTTCTAGAGGCTAGAAGTTCAAAATCAGCTGTCAGCAGGGTTGGCTCCTTCTGGGGCTCTGCGGGGGAATGTGTTTCATGCCTGTCTCTTAGATTTTGGTGCTTTCTGGAAATCTTTGGCATGCCTTGCTGTGTAGATGCATGTCCTTGCCTCTATTCACATGGCTGTCTTCCCTATGTGTATGCCTGGCCTCAAATGTCCCTGTTTTTACCTGGACACCAGTCATTTGATTAGGGCCCATGCTAATCCAAGTTGATATCATTATAACTTGATTACATCCACAAATATCCTATTTCCAAATAAGATTACATTCACCAGGTCTGGGTGGATATGTTTTGGGGACACCATTCAACCTCACATGGAAGCTATGTGGGGAAAGCAGAGCCAAGAGGCAGGAAGAGAGAGCCCTCATGATGTCTTCTGGGTCCTGAACCCACTCACTGTAGGTGAAGCCAGCTTCATCCTCAACTTCCCAGATCTGGGGACCAAAGCATTTCCTTTTCCTCAGGTTAGTTTGAGTTTGATTCATGTCACTCAAAACTAAAAAGGTCCAGTCTAATAAAGTGGTAAATGGAAAACTAGAAAAGAGAAGTCCAGGGTTTTAACAATAGACCAAATGGCAGTAAAAAATATGAATTTCCATCCTCTATTCCTTCCTCCCATACCATACGCCAGTCTCAGTGCATGACACTCATGCCAGTCCTTTACTGTGCTCATCTCCAGGGTCTTCCGCGGGTCTCCCTGGTGAGGATCTTCTCCAGGAGAGGACTTATGACTTGAGCTATTTTCCTTCACACCTAGTTGGACCCAAATACCCAGGAATGGCCTTTGATTTCCAAGAATTTGGGATGAAAGTTGATCCAGATTTGGGAGCTGATCTTTGGAGGTATGGGGACACAGGGAGGAATGGAGGGTTGTCTCAGGTTAGTAATGCTGCTCATTCTTTGTATTTCCAGTGCTCAGCACAGTGCCAGACATATGGTAGAGAGTTAATAAGTATTGATAAGCTGAAAGAAATAGTATGTGTTTAGTGGCTATCAAAGAAATCACAAAAAACCCCCAAGAACAGAAGATCTTGGCTCTTGAGGGCTCTCAGTGTAGTGGTGGAGATAATACACCCTCATGAAGTAAGCACATACCAGCATAATAAGATCTGCAGTGCAAATGTTTGGGACTCCAGAGGGGAAGAGCTGTGGTTCCAAGGACAGCGCTCTTTGGGGCTTGGGGGGCTGTCAAGGGAGTATTTGGGGAGGGGAATATCTTAAGTCTGGCTGGAAAGACAGGTTGGGTTTTAGAGAGAGTGGGGAAGGAATGTGTAGAATGAGCTTGGTTTCTTCCAGGAAGATGTGTGGACTGGGCAGGTGGAGGTGGGGAGCTCTGTTTGGTGATGGGAAGATGAGGGTGGAGAAGAAAAGTCTGGGCAGAAGGCATCTCTAGGAGGCCAAGATTCCACGCATGTACGCTAAAAAAGAGCAGAAAAGAACCTCCCTCTCCCACCCACTTAGACTCCACACTGGTCCAAGATGCGGGGCCCTTGGTTCAGCCATGCAACTCTAGGGTTTGTGGTATGGTGTTGTTACTGTTTGGAGCAACGTCGTGGGTTCGTATTCTTAGCTAGTTTAGAAAAAGTTAGCCAGAACTACTGTTGCAAGCTTGAGCAAAGTTTTATTATTACAGAAAGAAACGGGGGACAGAGTAATCAAAGCACTATGCCAGAGGTGACGTAGTGGAGTGCCTTGAAAGTAAGGCACTGATGCCTTTGAACATATACAATTTTTATAAGAATCAATTATCTCTTGTTTCTTATCCTGCTTAACCAATAGTAATTTTTTCCACCAAAAGTAGGTACAATTCTGTTAGTTATCTCTGTTATGTAAGTCCTTCTTGTTAGCCTTCTTTGTTCATCCTCACAGGGGCAGACATCACTGATCAAAATATGTTACTTGGTTGGCAAGGTCAGGGGGCTTCATGAAGCTTGCTTTGTCTTTATTAAAGTTTAAAGCATGTGTATTGACCACCTGTGTCCTTGGTGAGTTCTCAGCATCTCCTTCCTTATCTCTATCTGCTAGAAGTTACTTATTATGTTGAAAACTTGTTTTATAATAAAGGAAAGAAAATAAACAGGAATATAGTCTTTTAAAGTATGGAGGATTTGGAACTATAACTATTTTGTGTTATTAGTAATTAATATTGGGTTAATATAGCTTGCTTTTTCATCTTTTTTTTTTTGTGGTACCGGGGATTGAACCCAGGGGCGTTCTACCTCTGCGCTAC
>PVJS01026777.1:0-26740 GCA_004027185.1 Glis glis | reverse complement strand
AAAAAAAAAAAAAAAAAAAAAAGTTACTGAGTCAGATTAAAAGCAAAATTTTCTCAGCTACTTATTACTTAGAATCTGAATTGAGACTGAAGAAAATTTATTTTAACAGGGGAATTTTTAGGATTTGAAGAATTCAGAAAACTAAATTTGAAATATCCTATGCAACTAATCTCACTTACATAATAGACGGGTTTATTAAAGTAACCATTTGTTGCTCTCATTTTATAATCTTAAATCTTAAAATTCCAAGGTTCAATTCCCAAGTTCATAAACAGAAAGCCGTAAAAAGTTCTCCAAAACTTTAGCTAACAGGAAATGTTGTTAATAAAAAGGCTATCATGCACTGATTCTTTAGATTTAATCAAACAACTATCTTTAAGACTTAGCTGTCACTTCTTCCACACAGTAAATTAAATGAGAAACATTTAGGTAAGTGAATAAAGACAACTAATTTAAAGAACGGTACTAAATAGAACACATCATGGCTGTTTGCACGTTATGTTTCTATCACTCTGAACCTCATTACAATGTGTAATTACAATGCACCAATGAAAGTATGTTAATAAAAAATACATCTGTAGGTCAAAAGGATGTCTACTCAATAACTCACTCTCCCATTCCTGACCTCTTTTAGATTTGTCACATACAGATGGACCACTTTGGTTTTTCAAACTGCTGCCAGGATAAATCACTAGTGTTTACCTTTTTACTGCAAACAACTTTTTCAAATCACTTTTGATACTTTTCATTTGAATATAATGTTTATACAAGCAACCAAATCTTTAAAAAGCACAACTTTACATATGAAGACTTTATATCAATTAATAATGATTTTAAAGAATCAATGATGTGAATGGTACTAGAGCTAATGGCAACAAGGACAAGGTATAGAGGTGTCTTCTGTGATAGCATCTTCAAACACTGCAGGGATATGAATGTCTATCCTCCCACACTACTCCACTACAGAGGCATGCACGTGCCTACACACGTGTATACAACAGATTTACTAACTGTTCATGACTCACACAGTTCAATATCTTTATTTTAATCCTGAATCACATTTGGGTGGGTGAACACTTAGGTTAATATTTTATTGTATAAAGCTGTCTTTAAGTCTGCTTTCTTAAAAAAATGCATATCTTCAAAGGGTCATTCCTCATTCTAATATCGCCAAATATCATAAAGAGATGTGTATCTATCCTAACCATATGTGCTACATTTTTATAGATATTAATCACATTTCCTTTCACACGCACAGTTTTAGAGGGTATCCAAAAAAAAGAAACCCCACTAAAAAAGATCTGAAATAAGATGGCCAAACAAGAAAGAGATAATCCCAGAGAAAGTGCTCAAGGAACTCAACTTTAAAAGGTCCCGTTACAGCTTACCTCTTTAGGGCACTGATTTTTGCAACAACTGAGAAGATTCTTTTCATTTTCATCAGCTGTGGTTATCTTTCTAGAAAGAGGACAATTATCTTTGATGATATTCAAACCAAAGTCCATTTCATAGCATCATTTTTCTAAAAATAACTCACAACTTCAAATATAGCCCTAATATTATTTCTTTTTTTCAATAAATATTTAAATTATGTTTCTATCTTCAACAATTATCCTCAAATTATTTAAATGTTCTGATAACCCAAACTATGTAGCCCTGTATCTACTACCAACAAATCAAATGTCAAAAGGGTAATCACCGAAAGGAAGCACAAAACACATATAAAATACCATTCATGTCTGGCTTCTCTTTAACAGTTTCCACTAGTATCTTTCCCTTGAGAACAGTGCTATACCCCTTTGATCAGTTATTATAATGATGATAATTCATAATTATAATTCTTCATTAAAGTCTGCATAAAAAATTAAAAACCAATATTTCAATTGAAAACTTTAGATGATTCAATAGGAAATGCAGTAAGCTTATTGGAAAAGCCTTTTCAGTTGTTTTGGGGTAAGCTATCTATTAATGTCAGAAATTAATTCATTTTAGATCAGTCTGTGCTTTTACATGCTTTTTATCCAACTCAGAAGGTCATTCAGAAAAAGTCACAAACATCAAGGAATAAAATTATTTTCTAAAAGACAACTGAATAGAACCGCAGTGGACACTGCCTGAGTCAGTAACACAACGGTCCAAAAGTCCCCATCATATACATTTCATTTTGTTCATCCCCATCACCTTTCTTTTTTTGTTGTTGTTGTTGTTTCCTGCTTTTCTTATTTCCCTTCACTTGGCAAAATACACCATAAACTTGGCTTCACTAATGTCAGTTAAAACTATTACCTTAAATATTCATAATCAATAGCTATAGATGTACTCTAAGGTAATATTTCAATTTCTTGGTAAAGTTTCACTTAATAATACCACAAAGTATTTATGCTGGCTCTATGAAAAGTTGCTGCATATTTTTCTTTTTTTTTGTTCTATTTCTTAACCTTAGGTATTACTGAATGTTTTATTTCTTAAACTGATGGTGGGTCTATGAATGTTCTTTTATTATTTAAATCATTGTTTTGTATCCATGATTTATTTTACAGTTTATAAAAAATAATCCCACCCCTCCCCCTGCTCAGATTCCAGGCTCCCTGAAGAGCATCTGGTAATGCTCCGATCTTCGTCCTTGCTTTGTTTCCAGTAAGGAGACGAATGTCAGGCCATTTAGGGCACATATTTCTCTTTTTAGAGTAATAAACAGGTATGTAAATTTTTTTTATAAAAGTACTAATAATGAGTGCTTAGCTCATTTAATGACTATTTCTTATAAATGAAATTAAATCAGTTTCAAAATAAATCCTCTGAGAGCCCATAGATCCTCTGCAAGTAACCAAGAGCATTCCCTGAATCAGGACTTTGTTGATGCTTCAACTGCATCCCATATTGCAGCTTCGATTTTCGAAGTGTTATATTTGCGCATCATATCAAACTCCAGCCAAGGCTGACTCCACTTCTGAGCTTCTTTCATTTGTTCCTCAGTTAAACAAAGATCAAATCTGATTCCTTTAATATTAAAATTTGGACGTTCCCAGCGTTTGGACCAGGGCTTAGGCTTCGTTTTTACTTTTAGCTTATTAACAGGGACTTCTAGGGTGGACTCTGGTGTTACTGGCTTCATATTCATGTCAAAGGTGCTGTATTCAGGAAGGGCATCTCTAAGTACAGCAAGGTATCATCCAGCCGTTTCTCTAGTTTGACCACTTGGATCTCTTGGATTCGTGGATTATACAGCTCAAAGCAAATCTCAACACCTTGTCCTTCAATAGTATTCCTAAGGATGAAAGTAGCTCCAAGTCCTTTTCCTGACCTCTTGATGCAAATCCCCAGGAAATGCTTGGTCGTTCCAGGGGCACACAGGTCAGCCCTGGTGACAGCAAAATGCTTCCAACAGAGAACTCTGGAATGTCGAGTACTCTTCTCCCTTCTAACATATCTTTTCTTTCTATTTGAAATACCACGGGATTTGTTCTTCTCCTTGGAGGAATGAATTCAGGACTTAACAACCTGCGGCCGGCGGGCGCTTGTCCACGATGACCGGAACGCTCCGGGCTCTGGAGGCCCAGTGCTCTGCTGCCGGCAGGGCGCCGCCGGACCGGACCCCGAGGCCGGTGCGGGGAGAAGGGCCCTGGCAGCCCCAAAGCTCCTCCAGCCCCACCGCGCCCCCGCAGCCCCCGGCAATGCAGACCGCCATGCCGGCTCGCTCGAGTCGGGACTGCATATTTTTCTTTCTTAAAAGTATAGTGTTCACCTCTGAACTTAAGAGTTCAAATAATTTTGTTCCTGTTACTCTATAATTAGGAATAAATCAGCTTTGATGGCTTGCGACTTTTATATCTATTTTCTAAGAATAAATTTAGAGCTGGGAGTGGTGGCGCACGCTTGTAATCCCAGTACTTGGGAGGCTGAGACAGGAGGATCGCAGGTTCAAGGCCAGCCTCAGCTACTTAGTAAGGCCCTCTGCAACTTACTGAGACTCTGTTTCAAAATAAAAAATAAAATAGGGCTAGGGGAGTGCAGCTCGGAGGTAGAAGGCTCCTGGGTTCAATACCTAGTACCACACACACACAAAAAGCATATAGCTTTTTAATAACAAAACCACTCAATTCCCATAAGCTCAGCACAACGAGTAGACATTTCTATAAACTTCAAATTACCTATAAGTAGAAAAATAAATACCAATTCCTAGCAGTTATTTCTCAAGTTCCCACCCCAAGTCCTTTCAGAGAGTTAGGAGAGCTCTGGAAAGACTGAGCAGAAAAGCTATGAGGGGAGTGAGCTAAAATCACACCACAGTGAAAGTACTGAAAAAGTCCCAGTAGATCCAAGCACTACGAGGGACAGGCCTTTCAAAAGCACACAACATTCACAGAAGGCAGCACTCTGGGGAGAAGGTGGTAACAAGGGAAGGCGCTCTTTGGAGACTACATGATGAAGAGGAAAAGGAGCAAGAGGAGAAATGTAGGATCCTGCAAGACTGAAGAAAATAAAAGCAAAAGAAAGACCACAGCACCTCCTCCCAACAACAAACTAAGAACTCAATCACTAAAAATTTTATTTTGCTACACTGACAAAAGAGAGTAGTCATCAACTCAAACAACCAAAAACTAGTATAGCTCTATCTGTAAAAATAGACATATATTTTATATCTACAAAAACTATTATAAAAGCCAGGAGTGGTGGCGCACGCTTGTCATCCCAGTACTTGGGAGGATGAGACCTAAGGATCAGGTTTGCGGCCAGCCTCAGCTACTTAGTGAGGCCCTCTGCAACTTAGTGAGACCCTGTTTCAAAATAAAGAATAAAAAATCAGGCTGGGGGTGTAGCTTGGAGGTAGAATGCCCCTGGGTTCAATCCTCAACACCGCAAAGAAAAACTATTATTTAAAAAATAATCAGAAAATGATTTACCTTTCAGCTGATGAAAATCTCTTCCTATCTCACCTTGTTTCCCTTCCCCTGCCAAGTAATTATAGGTTAAAATACTACTAATTAAAAAATCTAATTGGAATATTTTGAATTTTTGAATTGGGGTTGTTCAACAGTGAAGTCTATGCAAGTATTCCAAAATCCAAAGAACCCTAACATCTAAAACACTTCTGATCCCAAGCATTTCAAATAAGAGATATTCAATCTGTATTAAAAAAAAATTAAAACACAATATTCCAAGTTGAATTAAATATCCTTGAAGAAGCATCACACTACCTATGCAGAAAAGCACTAATTTAGCAGGCCTACACCCCACGTAATCCATTAGGAGGAGAGGCTGGAAGCTTGTGCCTATTGTCTCCTGGACTTTCCCCTCGTGATTCTTCCCAACAAAATTTTAGTTTGACATCATCATTTGAAAAATCTGGTACAGGAGTGTTTCTCTAATTTTTCAAAAAGCAGTAATATAAAACTTTCCCTAACAAAATCTTATACAAAATCCTCAAATTGAATAAAAGAGAATTCCCTTAGTTCAATTCAGAGTGAAGTATCTAGAAGGTAGAATAACCTACATTTCTTCCTTCTAGGTCTCTGCTGAAAATTCTAGACCTATAGAGTTTAAGGAACACAGCTGAATAACATTTCTTAATACTATAAAGTGTTCTAAGAAGATACCATTCAAAATCTTAGTAAAACAAGAATATTTCTTCAGTCCACTTACCTACATTCCACATAGAGGCTTGTGATCTTGCAGTGACATTTTATTCTAAGCATCTGAACACAAGGAGGGCATTCTCCAGGGTGACATGGCAAAACACATGGATGAGGGCAGCCCAGTGGCCGAGACTTAGAGCACCCTTCTTCACATCGAAGGCATTCTGGGCCAGCCTGAAGAATCGCATGGGAAGAAATCACCTAAGCACAGAAGCCTAACATTTCTGCATATTAAAGTTATAAAAGTTAGATATTCCATTAAAATAAAGTATTTCTGTAGCCCTTAGAAACATAGTTAATAAAATGGTACATATTTTCATTCATCTTAAAAATATTCAAGATGCAGACTATCGAAACTGTCAATATCACCATTAATCATACAGATTTTATGGCTATGAACTTCAAGTCAAATTGCCTCACCTTTAAAATGAACTTGACTACATAAAACACGCCTACTATGTAAATTACTTCCTAAAAAAGTCAGTGGCACAAATTTATAGAGTAAAACATTATCAATTTTTTCCACCCCCCAACAACATAATCGTCACTGAACTAAAGAAATAAACACCAGTGTTAACATGTAAATAAATGCACATTGATGAACTAAAGTTAAATTACCTTCACCAATAAGTGTATCTCAATGTAACTTAAGGCATTTCTCTCTGCTCTAGTGATTTAATAATGAAACTAGTATCAGAATCTTCCAAAGAAGGTTAGAGTTTCATTGAAGGATATTTATTTCCAAATGTATACTTTAGATAAAGTAAGTCAGAGAATGATAGACATGTATACTAAGTCTTAAAGGATAAACATTTTTATTATCATTCCTAAGTACAGCCATGATTATCATAGTTATGATGTCAATAAAATTCTAAGCTAAGCCGGGCGTGGTGGCGCACGCTTGTAATCCCAGTACTTTGGGAGGAGGAGACCGGAGGATCCGGGTTCGAGGCCAGCCTCAGCTTGCTCTTTCTCTCTCTCTCTCTCTCTACCTAGTGAGGCCCTTCGCAACTTCGTGAGACCCGGTTTCAAAATAAAGTATAAAAAATAGGGCCAGGGTTGTAGCACGGAGGTAGAACGCCCCTGGGTTTAATCCCCGGTACCACAAAAAAAAATAGAAAAAAAAATTCTAAGCTATTTTAGCATTTAGGATTAAAAAGAAAAATGTTTCAAATTATACAAATATTCTTCTATAAATAATTTCCATGTTTTAATTTTAAAAAGTATATTCATTCAGTCCACAAATGCTTATTCAGCAGTTATCTACCGGGCATTATTCAAGGAACTGAGAAAAGATGGACAGGCCCTTGGAATTTACATTTAAGTAAAGAACGTAATATAGTGCTTTTATAAGTACTCTAAAGATAAAGCACAGTAAGAGAAAATGATGGCAGCAACCAGAATGAAATCTATCCAATAAATTTCACATTTGAATAGAAACTGAGTTAAATGAGGAAGAAAACCACAAGAATGTAGAATTCCAGATAAAAGGAATAAGGCTCTGAGGTAAGAACAAACTTGGAAGTTCAAGAAACAGTAAGAAGAGAGCAGAAGTGAGCAAGCAGGGAAGGATGAGCAGCCAGAGGAGAGACGGCAAAGACATGACCAGTCAGATCATTACAGAGCCTCAGGGGCCATCGAAAGGTCTCTGGATTTGAATCTAGAGTGACCAAAAGCTACCAAAGGGTTATTAGCAGGGAGATTTACCTGATCTACATTTTTTTTTTTTTTTGGCAGTACTGGGGATTGAACCCAGGGGCATTCTACCTCCAAGCTACATCCCAGCCCTATTTTTTATTCTTTATTTTGAAACAGGGTCTCACCAAGTTGCAGAGGCCTCACTAAGTAGCTGAGGCTGGCCGCAAACCCGGATCCTCCGATCTCAGCCTCCCAACTACTGGGACTACAAGGGTGCGCCACCACGCCCAGCATGATTTACATTTTTAAAAAGATGAATCTGGTTGATGTAGTCAAATGAAAGTGGTAGTGGAAGGCTAGTTGGGAAAATACTGTGGAAATCTGGGTAAGAAGGAATGGTGGCTGAGACGAAGATGTTAGTTCTAAGTAGAGGTTATGAGAAATGATCAGATTCAGGATCTATTTTGAAGATAAGTCTAGCAGAGTTTTCTATGGGACAAAGACAATGAAGAGAGAAATCAAAATGATTCCTATGCAACTGGATAAAAATGACCTGTGCAAATGGGTAAAAATAGTAATTAGACTTCTTGAAAAGGGAAAGGCTGGGGAAAGGATCAGCAACAGACTACTAAATATGCAAACATAAACTAAGTTAACGTACACACGTCTGTTTCATTTGCTCTTCTAAGATATGCACCTATATTAATTTCCTATTTAAATGACATGAGAAAAGTGTAACAGGCTGGGAGTTACGAAATCAAGGACAGCCAGACCCAGTCTGCTCCTCTCCTATTTTATGATCACAGACAAGTCACTTAACAAAACTAAATTTCAGTTTCCCTATGTATAAAACAGAGATCCTTCCAGCTATGGAAAAAAAATCACTTAATTTAAACTTCCTATCTTCCTATATTATTTTCAATTATCAAGTTCTATCTTCTAGGAAAGACTATCTTAAGTAGGAAGCAAGTCAGGTTGTCAGATATCTTTCTTAAATAGATCTCATTAAAAAAGAAACACTGAGGTTTTAATCCAGGAACACTGGGACAATCCACAATAATTCCATCATGTTAGCTTTTTTTTTTTTTTTTTGCGGTACCGGGGATTGAACCCAGGGGCGTTCTACCTCCACGCTACACCCCCGGCCCTATTTTTTATACTTTATTTTGAAACCGAGTCTCACGAAGTTGCGGAGGGCCTCACTAAGTAAAGAGAGAGAGAGAGAGAGAGCTGAGGCTGGCCACGAACCCGGATCCTCCGGTCTCCGCCTCCCTAAGTACTGGGATTACAAGCGTGCGCCACCACGCCGGCCCATCATGTTAGCTTTGAAAATTAGTTCTTCCAGACACATTTAAGATTCTAGAACTCTAGAGAAGGAAAGCCATACAGTACCTATACCCTAACAAGTTGAAGTAACTGAGTCATCATTATTTGTTAATTTGACTTTATAATTCCAATATCATTTTCATTTTATCATGGGTTCACTTTTGTTAAGGATCAAGGCATAAATTGATGAAGAAATTATAAGCAATATATTTACATGTATGTGTGCACATGAACAAGAATGATATAATGGGCCTTTATGTTGTCCTGTACTATAATTACCAAAGAAAACTAATGACACAAGTAAAATCTTCAATAACACAATTAATTTAAGTATCTGTAAATTTAATGATATTTAATAATAAAGTGAGGCTTAAAATTTGGGGCTTATTTCTCATTAAGACACTTGCTAATATTATTATGATTCCTTATAGGATTAAAATCTAGGAGAAAACATTAATCACTTTAAAAATAAAGATTATAATTTGAAATTAGCTCTATTTGTTTTTCCTTTTAAAATGGCATTTTTTAGAAATATTTCAATAGTTGGATTTTTCATATGCTTACAAAATGCTTTCAAGTGAATTATACACACACACACACACAACACACACACACATAGATATACACCAAACATCTGAAATGTTATTTACTATCCAACAAAAGATTAGGAATTTATTAAAATTGTGAACATTATCTATGTATGTGTCAAGTTTGAAAAACAGTTGACAGCAAATGCTCTAGACTAGACTCAGGAATATGGAGAGGAGTAGAGGTGATATTGCTACCTACTGTCTAAGAGGACACATAGGTTCTACAATTTTTACAAAAATCATATTCCATGTATTAACATGGATATATAGTACGTATAGAGTCCCACGTTAAAAGACATGTTAAAGCTGGTTGTCTCAGGAAAGGCAAGGAAGGAGAACAGATGAGGACAACAGAGGAGAAAGAAGCAAAAGCAAAATGGAAAAATATTTCTGGTATAACTGTTGCAAAGAGTGTTTCAAGCACAACATATGTGTATACATATTCGACCTAAGGATATTACCTTGTTTTTGCCAGTGCAACCATCAGCTTCAGTTACTTTGTGGCATTCTTTCATGCAGGTATGATTCTGACAATCTAAGATCCGTCCACAAACTCTTTTGCAAGAGTAGGGTCCTACAGCATGGCATGGTAGTGGACTCACCTTAAAAAAAAAAGTTTTCAAATTAGTATAACACAAGCCAGGCGTGGTGGCACACACTTGTAATCCTAGTACTTTGGGAGGCAGAGACGGGAGGATCCGGGTTCGCGGCCAGCCTCAGCTCTCTCAGTCTCTCTCTCTCTCTCTCTCTTTCCCTGTCTCCCTCTCTCTCTCTACTTAGTGAGGCCCTCCGCAACTTTGTGAGACCCGGTTTCAAAATAAAGTATAAAAAATAGGGCCGGGGGTGCAGCGCGGAGGTAGAACGCCCCTGGGTTCAATCCCCGGTACCGCAAAAAAAAAAAAAAAAATTAGTATAACACATATAACCATCTAGATCTATGTTTCAAAAATGACTTTACTTTTGTTTGAGAAAAGCTCTCACAGAGATCTAAAATATTTTCATTAATATTTAATGCAATATTTAATTAATTTAAATAATTAAATGACTTAATTCATTTAACATTTATTGTCAAAACTATAGTAATCTATCAAAAATTCCCCCAAAAAACAGAAGCTAAGAAGCAAAATATTCCTTTCCTGAGGGGAAACTCAATGATGCTATAGAGAATCATATATACAGGCTAATTCTCAAGTACTACATACTTTTTAAGTTAGTAGGCAAACTCTTATACTCCTTATAACAATGAAGCACAACTTTTTTATTTCTAAAAGCTACTCTAGTATAGAAGAGGTATAGATTACAAGCTTTACTTAAAACTATGCCTGTAACTCACCTCATGCTTCCCAAGACATTCCCTATAAAGAAAATAAATAAAAGCATTATAAATTCTTCAAAAACCCTTTTCTAAAGAAAGAAGCCAAGTCTTATTAAGAGGAAAAAATAAACATATATGGAAATGACAAGTCAATGTAGTAACGTAACGTCATAGGATACAGAGCTAATATACACAGGCCAATTCCTTCCTATGCTAGCAATGAACAACTGAAGTTGAACTGTTTATATTCACACAGACATGAAATACGCATAAATCTAACAAAATATATATATGAGGAAAACTACAAAATGATGATGAAAGAAATCAAATATTTAAATAAATGGAGAAACATTCCATGTTCATGGACAGGAAGGCTCAATATTGTTAAGATGTTACTTCCCACTTTCATCTAAGATTCAACACAATTCTAATCAAAATTCTAGCAAATTGTTTTTTGGATATTAACAAACTGATTCTAAAATCCATATGGAAAGAAAACAGACCCAAAACAGCCAGCACAACACTGAAGATCAAAGTCAGAGGACTGACACTATCTGACTTCAAGACTTACTAAAAAGCTACAGTGATCAAGACAGTATGCATGGGTGAAAGAACAGACAAACCAATGGCAGAAGAGAGCCCAGCAAACGACCCACACAGACCCACTCCAGCTGGGGGAGAAAACACGTGTCCACAGGAGGTTTATAAACAGCATGGCAATATTTCAGGCCAGGCCTGAAATAACAATAAAAAGAACTAAGACAAAGGGGCGAGGCTGACTTAAGATAGAGTTCAGACTATATCAAAAGATTTTGAGAGAGAGAGAGAGAGAGATTAAAATTCTAATACTTACATAGGAATAGGAACTTGACATGGAGGACAAGGTAAGGCAGCCTGAATAAATGTTGGCTCAGAAGGCTGCTCCCAAGGGCCTGTAGGCTGGTGCTAAGAGTAAAATGGATGACAACTTAAAGTCAGAAGGATTAAATCTTATGGCCTTCTTAAAGAAAATGGTTTCCGTGTATCCGCACTCAAGCAGATTGAAATTTTTTCAAGTAATGAACAAATTGCATTTATTGAAATATTTTATTCCATCTGTACTAAATCAGATTGTTCCCCTCCACACACATTCAATATTAAATACTGAGGCAGACTCTAGTTTTTCAAAGGAAGAACAAAAGCAGTGTAGCCCCTTAAACTCTCATAAGCCAAAAAGATAAAGAAACACAATTGTGAACTCCAACATCCACCAATTGAATACAGCCTCCATTATTTACTGTTGTTCCTCATCATCTAGAAGAATGCTTGACACACACTGAATAAGTGAATGAATCTTAAAGGAAAGTAAGATACATCTATAGCCTTAAATCACATTATATAAAGGAAAACTAGTGTTATACTAGTTTAATTAATTTGTTAAGACAAAAGTATAAGTCTTAATTTTTTGTACCCCAGCTTCCAGCAGTGTTTAATACCCAAATAATTTAATCAGTTTGTTGAATGAGTAAGCAAAATCAAGAAAATATGACCCACAGCAATGCACTAACTCTTCGATAATACAGCTGTCTTACCCTGCCAGTCTGCTTTATTAATGCTTGATCATGGCATGAAGCAGGACACAAGTGACCACATTTCTCCAGAACTTTCTGGCAAGGTTGGTGACATGGTGGACAAGGGCCAAAGTGACAGCGATGTTTTTCTTGGCTCGTATGGTGACATGTTGGTGGTCGACTAAATCATAAAATACAAGTTTTTAAATTACTTTCAACCACTGAACAATTATACCTAAAGTATGATTATCTATTTATATGTCTTCTGATTCAAAGTAGAATAAGCATAGTGTGAATAACAATATTTTAAAGCACTAAAGAAAAATTAAATTAAAATACTAACAATATAAAAAATCAGTATAAACTTAAATTGTAAGATGCCAGATGTAAGTGCAAAGCTTTGTACCAACCTGCACATCTCTTTGCATTTGGGTGGCTTTGTGGTTCGTTCCCGGCCACAGGGTACTGTCACCTTTGCGTTACCACAGTTGCACTTCACATCCACGGTTTCTGGGCATGGATAGCAACTGCCTGAAAAAAAATAAGTGTGACACTTAGAAAGGAGTTTCCTTAATTATCAAACTGCCCATCAATGGTAGAAGTGATAAATGCAGTATATTTGCAAAATGGCATAGCCTACAATAAGAATGAGGAAATGGTAGCAGTATGAATGAATCTTAACATATGATATTAAGCAAAAGAAGCCATAAACGAAGTACATAGTACAGTATATGATTCCATTTTATTAGTAAACAGGGCCGGGCGTGGTGGCGCACACTTGTAATCCCAGTACTTAGGAGGCTGAGACCGGAGGATCCGGGTTCGCGGCCAGCCTGAGCTACTTAATGAGGCACTGCACAACTTAGTGAGACCCTGTTTCAAAATAAAGAATAAAAAATTGGACTGGGGGTGTAGCTAGGAGGTAGAATGCCCCTGGGTTCAATCCCAGTACCGCAAAAAAAAAAAAAGAAGTAAACAGAAAAAACTAATTTTTACTGTTGAAAACCAGGATGATGATTACGAAGGATACAAGGAGGGTTTTGGAAATGCTGGTAATGCTGTTTAATGATCTAAATTCTAGTTATATGGTTATGTTCAGTTTATGAAACTTCATTAAGCTATACACTTACAATTTGTGCACTATTCTGTATGTACACTGGTTTCTCAAAAGTTTTAGAGAGTTTCTTAAAGTTCTGTTTTAAAAAATAAATTTAACATGTTGCTAATTTAAAATTACACCAAACAAAAATGGATTTAAGCCTTTGGGAAATTCTAACATTACCAATAATCTTTTTGGCCTATGTACTTCTGTTCAACTAGACCATCTTTAGATAAATTCCCCAATAAGAATAACTTATCTCTCGTGACCTGATGTTAGTTATTAACACATATGGTCAATTTCCCATCACTTGTGCACTGTGAAAGACTAAATTCTAAACCACAATTCCAAATGTTTCTCGAAAAAAAATGGTATCAGGTTTCAGTTTTTTTAATTCTCTTTTGTTGTGAGCTTGCAAATATATGCATATATGTGTACATATATATATATATATATATAAAAGGAAAGAAACTTTTTCAAGCAGGTTATATCATTCTCCCTAAGGGGCTTTGACATTATCTTAAGGACTCTTCCCAATCTTGTTTTCCCAGGAAGGAACTCCATTAGAAATGAATTAAAGAAAAAATGAGAGTCTTCAACTAAGGAGTGGAAATTGTAAAGAAAAAGGTGTCAGGACCAAGCAAAACACCACCCAGCAGTTAACCTGATAAGAAAAGATTAATAATGGGAAAAAAAGTCAGTTTAATGCCTCTAGAAGTTAAAAATAGTTTCCTGAAACAAATGTGAATTAAGAGTTCTGATTCAAATAATGAGAAAATGAGAGGAAAAAGCATCACAGGGGAAAACATAATATTTATTATATAAATTACTAAATTTATACTTTACTGTTTAATAAGTATAATGCAGTGAAATCTTGATGGCAATACAAGCCAAGCTATCCTGGATCCACAGGACCAAGTTTTATTTTGATGTTTCCTAAAGAATGATTATGTATTACATTTTTCAAGTTAATAGTGACATTTAAGTCTGTTTTCATTCCATATACTAACAATATCTGTACTTAATGAGAATTTTTCATTCATCTTCAGCAATTCAGAGGAACTAATCAAACATGGTCTTTTTGCCACTCTAAAACTACAGCAACAATTTTTAAAAATTAAATCTTGAAAACAATAAGAAATATTTTCTCTACTTGTCCTGCGGATCAAAAGAATTTGTTACAGATACCTGTACAAAATGACAGATATTACTAATTAAAATTGCTTCAGTGATAATTATTTCAAAATTTAAAAGCAGCACACCAAGGATAACTATAACGACCAGTGCATCAACAGTCAAAATGGGCAGGATTCCAGTAGTTCCAGAACCATAAACAAATGACCTTAAACTTCAGAGAGAGATAAATCAAATTTTCATACATTCACCATGCAAATATGCAGCTAGTATCCTCTCCCTTTGAGTTAAAGTATAATTTTGATTGAGGTATCTACAATGATAAAAAATGATATGAAATAATGATTTCATATATCTTAGGTAACTATGAATTAAACAAGTAGTTAGAGTTGAACAGCAGTATCTTCCAAATACTTTTTTAAAAGGGGCTAGTAAGCTTCTCTGGGGGTTAATAAACACCTTAAAAATAAACACTCTGCCAAAAATACAGATCCTGAATCTGATCAAATCTCTATACCCAACTAACAATTTATAGAAAATGCAGAACACAGAGAAAAATGTTAAATAAAATCCAGATGAAGAAAACAAATAAAGCAACAAATCACAAGAAAATAAAAAGGTAGAAGGAAATTATAAGTTAAAAAACATTAGAGAGACATACACCAATTGCGATACGTTAATTTTACTTGGTTTTTTTTGTCTTACAAACTGAGTAAAAAAATGAAGATAACAAGAATTTAAATTTCAAATATTTGGTGACATGAAGAAATAAATATGTTAACCATATTTAGGTTAAGAATCCATCTTTTAGAGATAAATACTGAAATGTTATGGGATTTGCTTCAGTATGAGACAGGAAAATGCTTTAGACATTTCTCCACCAAGTAGGATGTTTGCTCTAGGCGTTTGGTAGATACTCTCTTTATCAGATTAAGGACGTTCTCTTCTATTTCTAGTTAAATTTTTGTTAATATATGGGTAATGAATTTTATCAACCACCTTTTAGACATTTACCTAGATGATTTATTTTCTCTTTCAATTGGTTAATGTAATCGCAGATTTACTAATGTTAAGCCAGCCATACATTACTGGGAAAGAGAACCTAACTTGATTATGAGAGATTAAAGATTTCGGCTAGTACTCAAATACTGAATGGCTGGATTTAAGTAGCTAAAACTTTAATATTTTTACAAATATATTTATGAGTTAGATTGGCCTGTAATTTTCTCTTACTTTTCTTTTTTTTAAGTTTTGTTTTTGTGTGTGTGGTACTGGGGATGGAACCCAGGGGCATTCTACCTCTGAGCTATACCCCCAGCCCTATTTTTTATTCTTTATTTTGAAACAGGGTCTCACAAAGTTGCAGAGGGCCTCACTAAGTAGCTGAGGCTGGCCGTGAACCCAGATCCTCCTGTCTCAGCTGGGATTACAAGCATGCGCCACCATGCCTGGCTCTCTTACTTTTCTTGACAGATGAAATAATGAATGGGGTGTGTTCTTTTTTTTTTTTTACATCTACACTCAAATAGTTTATAAGGAGACTGAACTTACATTTACCATAAATGTTTGTTAGAAATCATGTGTAAAACTCAATGAGGCCTGGTGTTTTCTTGGTGAGAACATTTTAAACTACCGATTCAAGTCTTCAATGGTTATACACCTAGTTGGGTTGCCTACACAAAAGCCAGTGTTTTAACAATGGTCTACGGGGACCTATCCACGGTCTCCTTTTCCTATCAAACCTTTACCCCACTATCTCTTGGACCTTATGTCCTACTATTTGTGCCTTTGAGCATTCTATTTCACAATCACTACTTTCTGTCCTAGAACACCACCTCACTCCCATTTCCAGAAGGCTTGATCCATTGTTTCTTTCAGTTCTCCTCTCAACTGTCATCTTTGCAGAGTCCTCTCCTTGACATCCCCACTGTCATAATTTTAATTTTACTCTAATTTTCTTTTAATAGTTGTCCACTACCTAATAACTAGATTCATCATTTGGATTTTACCAAGGTGGGAGAGTCAAAAAAGAAAAAAAGTTCCATAAGAAAAGAGACTTTGTCAACTGTGTTCACTCATGTAATATCATTATAACAACTTAGGACACAATTTTCAAAGTACGCTAAGGTGCTTGAGACCCATTCGGAGGATCTGCAAGGACTCATATACATAGAGTTACTCAGAAGCCAGTGACAAGCAATATCACAAAAGCAGACATGTAAATCCAGCTGCCTTCTATTAAGCTGGACATTCAAGATATATGCAAGAATATAAGAGAATACCAGTCTCACTATTTTTTGTCAGAAATTTTTTTTACAAAACATGTTATTTGTATTAAGAAGTAATGGGTTTATTATTGATATTTTTAAATAATAGATATTTAAATTCCAAATACAATGAATGTCAGTGTATAAAACCCCATTAATAAAAGTTAATTTAGTATTCCAAAAAAAATATAGTGAACCTAAGACCAAAATGTTTGAATTGCTGTCTTAGGATATATCTAATCCTTTACTAGATTTAATTCCATATAAATGTATAAAATTCAGAATAAAACTGAAAAACCTAGGAATATCTTAACCAATTTAAAAATACTATGTGGAGAAGATTAGGAGGAAGTGAAGAAATAACAACAGGATATTATAGGAAGAACAAAACTTTTATATTCAGAAAACTTGGGTTTGAATCTTGGCTATAGTAGATGTTTCCCTGAGTAAGTCATTGAACCCTCTGTAGCCTCAATCACATTATTCATAAAATAGGAATACTGGCAACTGTTCTACCTTCTTAAGGTTGTAAGGAGGACCAAGTAAGACACTGAGTGTGAAAGCCCTCGATCAACTCTAAACACTAAGTAAATACAAACATAAAATTACATATGTTGTTAAATTTTACCTCTGTGGCAGATAGATGGACACTTATGGTTTCTACATCCTAAAGTCCGTCCACAGTTTTGATCACAAGGTGGACAGTTTCCAGGACAACACTGAAGAGAAAGCAATACATTGAGAATAGGTCATTTGAAAACCCATGCAGAGTATGTATGCCGTTATTAGTTATTCACAGAATTTATGGAAAGCAAAGATATTTCTTTACAATACAGAAATGAAAACACTCCAGAGTATTACATTCTTCTGGTGAGTAGATACCCTGTATTAAGAACTTACAAGTTTAATACATCTAATAAAATGCTATAGTCAATTCAAGCAACTAGTCTGACTGTTTTTTAAATTTAAATAAAATCAGTTCAATGTTTAAATTAGTTTGGCAATTATTTTCAAATCATACTATCAGAAACCAACTGAGGAAGAAAACCAGAGATAAGCTAATTGCATCTTCTTTTCTCGTCACTTCCCTGATTTCCAATCCGTCTGTGAGAAATACAGCTACAAACCCTCCTAATTTTTCATTCATGAACACTGAGCAACGACTTAAAGTCTATGTTGCCATCCTAATCCTTCCTTGACTTCTCACATGCCCAAACTCTGGAATGAAATACAGAATACAACTGTCTTAAGGAAATGTAGGGTTGTAACTCACAGAACAAGTTTTAGTATACAAAAATAGCTCCAAATGAAATACACCTTACTGAAAAGCAATTACATGTCAGAATTGTTCATCAATTAGATAGGTATATACTGATTAGTACTCTTACTCAGTGCCTATCACTCTGTGCCTATGACAATTCTGTTTCCAAACATGATGGAGTAACAATCAACACATCTACCGCCTGTCTCAAACAACTAGAAAAATCAGACAGTGTATAGACTTTAACCGGGCAGCACAGGACAGCAATCCCTGTGAGAAGGGAAACAAACAAGGTGAGTCCTGCAATGGCATCGTCTTAGACCTGGAGGTCTCCAGGCTGCTACACGAGGAAGATCACAAGAAGAATCTGGGAGTCTCATCAACTCAGCAGACAAAATTCATAGCTCAGGGAGGCCAGTGAGGAAGAATTTGGGTGAGGAGGTAACAGAGTTACCACAGAGTTCTATGATAAAAATATTTTTCACAAACAAAAGATAAGAAAGATATTTTCAGACAAAGTTAAAAAATTCATGACCAGCACTACAAGAAATGTTAAAGGAAATCCTTTAGATAGAAAGAAAATGAAACCAGATGGAAGATGAAAAGTACCAAAAATTGATATGATGATAAATATTAAAGACTACATTTTTATTATAAAATTCATAACAATGTATTAAAAATAATCTCAGGGGAAAAGGGGAGTGAGTTTCCTGGGAAAAATAGTTTCAGGTGTCTCCAGGCAGGGGACACTCGACTGGAATCTGTGTGAAGCCTGTGGCAATTGGCAGTTGGAGCATGTCATCCCATAGCTGAGTCCATTCTAGAAGTCAGGATCCAGGGAGTTGGTTTCATCCACCTCATCTGTCTAGTTTCTCTGGAGCAATTCTGTTGTTGAGTAATCCAGGGCGCCTCTGCCCCCCTCTCTCTGGAGCAATTGTTGGCTTGAGGGGCCAGCACACTGCAGCAACAGGTGCGGATGATGCGGGTAACAATCCTCCTGGTGACCCACCTCCATCCCTTCCTGTCGTCCCAGGTCCTGGAGGAGGGCTCAAGATGGGGTTGCTGGGTGCTGGGCTGGGAGGCCTCAGGGCCATGCTGGGGGGCTGCACTGGGAGTGGGGGTCCTCTTCGTCAGGCAGCTCAGGGAAATGGCAGGCAGGTTGTCTCTTCTGCCCTTCTGCCCCAACTGTGTGTTCTCCTTAGAGGACAGGAACTGGAAGGCATGAAGGTCGGGCTCACTAGCTCTCCTCTAAGGTGGCAGACAGAAGGCAGAAGGATCTGCTGGGGATGGAGGTGGAGGGACACACCCAAGCTACGGTCCAGCCTGGAAGGTGCCCCCTGTCCCATGGCTCACATGGCATTGGATCAGCAAGTATGTAACCATTGTGTTATCAAATGTCCTGTTCAACACTGACAGCCAGGTCTGGTGTGAGTGGTAACCCAGGCAACACATGACTCTCAGGATTGCAGGCTTCAAGCATTTGGGGAGCAGCTCCCTAGGAGGAGGTAAACACTCCTTACCCTGTCTCAGCCATGGGTGCTTCAGGATTTCAGCAGCGGTGACCCTCACGTCCGTGTTAACAGTCAATAAGTGGTTGAGGACGACTCATGGCTTGATGGTGATGTGAGGGGGCACGGAGTACCTTCCCTGCAGCACCTTCTCCTGCAGCTGCTCCTGGGTGGGGTGGTGCCAATGAACGGGATGCAGCCTCTGAGCATAAAGTAGAGGATGACCCCAAGGCTCCAGAGGTCTACCTCGGGGTATATCCGAGCCATATCCGGGCCATATCCCGGCCATATCCTTGGCCCCGAGGTAGACCTCCGGGGCACAGTAGCAGCGAGTACCACAGACAGTAGTCAGCTTGTGCCCGGCCTTGAATCAGCAGCTCAGCCCAAAGTCAATGACTTTGACATTCCCTTTCAAGTCCAGGAGGATATTATGCGGCTTCACGTCCCTGTGCAGGATGCCTCTTGTGGAAGTAGCACACTGCACTCACAACCTGCCGGACACCCTCCAGGCCTCCTCCTCTTCCAAGCTACCAGTCTCCCTGAGGTGGTGCAGCAGCCCCCAGCTCATATGTTCCATCACCAGATAGAGGAAGTTGGCCGTGTCTATGATCTCAGACGAAGTTGGCCATGTCTATGATCTCAGACGAAGTTGGCCGTGTCTATGATCTCAAACGGCTGGACGACGTTCGGGTGCTCCGCTGCTCTCATGATAGCAATTTTGGATAGAATGAAGGGGATGTCCCTAAACGAAGGCAGCCACCTTGGTCCTGGTAAGGATATGGTGGGCCAGTTTGACCCAGGCAAAACTGCCTTGCCCATGCCCCTCAGGACCATATAATTGCTCATGAGGACACCCTCACAGCCTGGCCGCGGAGCCTGGCCAGGCCTCTCTACTCTCTCTCCTAGCACTGTCCATCAAAAGCAGAAATAGCAACTAACAATGCTACCTAAAAAAAAAACAACAAACCAACAAACAAAAGTACTGCAAAATAACAAACCCAAACAAATAAACACACACATAAAACAACAAAGCCAAAAGCCCAAACCAATAAATCAAATCCAAAGCCACCAATCCATCAAAAGCACTATTTTGGAGTCTAACAGGTCACCACCAAGAGCTCCCTGTACTAACGGAAAAAACCCATTAGCGATGAGGGCCCTTATAAGAAGGACTCTACAAGTTTTTCTGCTTTGGTGGACTATTGAGGCTGATATTTACTTGTTTAGGAATTAAAATTTGTAGGATGTTTCAATGGTTTTTTTCATTTATTGGTGCATTATAGTCTCACATAATAATGTAAATCATAATGACAGTGACACACATGCACACAGCACTTGGTGGGCTTACCTCTGGCTCCCTCCCTATCTCACCCCATCCCCCCACCCCACTCCTCATACAGGGTATTGAGATTGACACTGGTATTCTCACATATGTACATAATGTTGATGGAAGTAATTCCTCCACTGATCCTCTCTCTCCTCCCTCTCCTTCCCCTAGACCACCTCCCTGGCTCCACTGAAGTTCCTCCTCCATTATCTGAAGTTCCTCTGGTATCCTGATTACTCCCTAGCTTGTGCATATTAGAGAAAACATATGACCCTTCACTTTCTGTGACTGGCTAATCTCACTTAACATACAATGTTCTCCAGGTCCATCCATTTTCCTGCAAATGACATTATTTTGTTCTTCTTTAATGCTGAGTAGAATTCCATTGTATGGATATCCCATAATTTTGTAATCTATTCATCTGTTGAAGGACACCTAGGTTGGTTCCGTAGTTTGGCTACTGTGAATTGTGCTACTATGAACATGGATATGCATGTATTACTGCAATTCTCTGATTTCAGTCCCTTTGGAAAGATACCCAGGAGTGGTAATAGCCGAATAAAGGCTACATTTTAAATTCTTTTAAAAATAACTATTTTTGCCGGGCATGGTGGTGCATGCCTGTAATTCTAGTACTTGGAACTTGGAAGGCTGAGACAGGAGGATTGCAGGTTCAAGGCCAGCCTCAGCAAATTAGCAAGACCCTGTCTCCAAATTTAAAAAAAAAAAAGGTCTGGGGTGTAGCTAAGAGGCAGAATGCCCCTGGGGTAAATTCCCAGTACCCCCCAAAAATTTTTAAAGCAAAAATAAAAACAGTGTATTAGAAGTTTATAAAACACATGGTTATAAAATGATAAGAATTATACATTTTAGGTCAGGAGCAAGGTCATAAAATACACTGCTGTAAGGTTCTTAAAGAATACAAGGACTACTAAAGCAACCAGCCAAAAGAAAGAAAACTAGTTATAGCTAATAAGCAAATAAAGAAATAAGGTAGATAAAACAGAATCATTGAAAACACTAAATCAAAGAGAAGACAAAAAGAAAAAAAGAAGGAACAGATGGACAAAAAGAAAATAAATAGCAAGATGAGACTATTTATTTTTCCTTTTTGTGGTACTGGGTATCAAACCTAGGGCCTGGCACACGCAAGGCAAGCACTCTATCATTCTATCACATACCCAGCCCAAGTGGCAGATCTAAATCCAATCATAATAAAGATCACATTAAGTGTAAATGGTCTACACCAAAATAAATGACAAAGATTGTCGCCTTGGATAAAATAAAAAAACTAAATGTGCATAAGAAATGTACTTTATTCATTCATTTATTTATTTTATTTATTGTGGTACTGGGGATTGAACCCAGGGGCATTCTACCTCCGAGCTACACCCCCAGCCCTATTGTTTAATTCTTTATTTTGAAACAGGGTCTCACTAAGTTGCAAGGGCCTCACTAAGCAGCTGAGGCTGGCCGCGAACCCAGATCCTCTGGTCTCAGCCTCCCAAGTACTGAGATTACAAGCGTGCACCACCACACCCAGCAGAAATTCACTTTAAACAGAAAGATATGAATAGATTAAAACCTAAAAGAATGAAAAAATATGTACCATGTTAACACTAGGCAAAAGAAAGCTGAAATCGTCACTATATTTTAATAAATTTAAGAATAAAGGATCTTACCAGAGAGAAAAGGATATTTCATAATGAAAAAAGGAACCCAGACGAACTACAAATCTCTGAACTCAATAAAATACTCCAGTTAAACTTATATTGAGCCAAACATCAATAAATTAACTATCACTCTAACACCGCTAATGATGTTTTAAAGTTGGAGAACAGAAAGAGCCTAAGAACCAAACTGAGATGATTATGGTACAAGAACTCTTGTTGTTTAAAATAACTGATAGATTTCCCACTAATACACACAATTAAAGCTAACTTAGAATAATATTATTTTATACAGAAAATAAAGAATATGCCTAAACATTTGAGGACCAAGTCAAGACAGTGTATATCATAAGCCCAAAAGGGAAAACTTCAAGACAAGTACTAAATCAGTTTCCCAAGCTTATTACACATACCTTTCTCCTACACTGATGCTTCTGACAGTCACGCATCTTGACACATTTAGTTTCACACAAATAAGGCTTATGACATGGCATTCGTTTTGTATGTTTCCCACAGCGACAATGCTTTTCCACTTCCTGGAACAATCATTAAGAATGGTATTAAAACTTACTTCTGTTAATATGTTTGTTTCCCACATTGCAATATTTGTAATTACTAAAACATAAAGAACAAAAATCTTAATAGCAAATTTGTATGGAAGCCTTTACCAAAACCAAAGCCAAGTCTCCTAAAATACTTGTTTCTATCTCATTTTGTTCCAAAGAGGACTTCTTATGAATTTATTAAATTTATTATAAACTAGATATTAAACAGTAAAAAATATACCACAGCTGGGCGTGGTGGCCTACACTTATAATCCCAGTACTTGGGAAGCTGAGAAAGGGGGATCACAGGTTCAAGGCCAGCATCAAGCAACTTAGTGAGACTCGTTTTCAAAATAAAAACTAAAATAGGGCTGGGGGTGTAGTTCAGAGGTAAGGTAAACTGCCCCTAGGTTCAACCCCTAATACAAAAAAAATCAAAATTACTTATATCTAATTTTAACTATAACATCTACACATCTTGTCACAGTAGAGAAAGAAAATTGGATTATCTAGTAACCTAACTTGTTGACCTGGTATGATCAAATCCAAAATGACATATATAACAAAGTCTCAAATCTAGGCATGTGTTTCTTTCCATCATCACTAGTCCTAATTCATCACCACTCTTGGGATGAACAACCCCACACTGGACTATAAAAATAAAAACATTATCAAGTAAAAACAAAAGGTTAACATATTATCTTCCCTCTTACCGTAAATATTAGGTCACTAAATTCATACAGATCATGACATAGATGTATATGAAAGTAAATAATGAAAAACAATCATGGGACAATTTCATTTGACATATTATGATATGCAGCTCTTAAAAGTAATTATTACAAGCCGGGTGTGGTGGCGCATGCTTGTAATACTAATATTTGTGAGGCTGAGACAGTAGGATCACAGGTTTGCGGCCAGCCCCAGCAACTTAGTGAAGCCCTCTGCAACTTAGTGAGACCTTGCTTCTAAATTAAAAAAATAAAATGAAATAGGGCTAGGGATATAGCTCAGAGGTAGAATGCCTCTGGGTTCCATTCCCAGTACCACACACACAAAAAAGTAGTTATTAAAAGACATTACTAACTTGTCTACATGTTTCACAGGGACCTCTGTGACAACGCTGTGAACATCTATGGATTCCACATTCGAGTACTTTGTCACAACTATCTCCACAAGTTGGTACATCTTCCGTACAAGGCAAAGAAAACTCTGAAAGCAAACAAAATGCCAATGTGAATACAATACATTATCAAGCATTAAAAAAGTGCCATGTTCTTAGGCTCTCTAAAGAATCATAGCCCTTCCAACTATGAATTTTTATATGCACATAATTATTGGGAGGAAATTAACTTTAATGAAAATAACTTCTAATATTTGTGAGGTTTATTTAAAAAGAAATTTGACATGTGACAAGTTACCATTCTCAAGAAATACATTTGAGTTGGGCATGGTGGCACACGCCTGTAATCCCAGTACATGGGAGACTAAGACAGGAGGATTGGAGGTTCAAGGACAGCCTCAGCAAGTAGTGAGACTCTT
Source organism: Glis glis (assembly GCA_004027185.1). Taxonomy (NCBI): domain Eukaryota; kingdom Metazoa; phylum Chordata; class Mammalia; order Rodentia; family Gliridae; genus Glis; species Glis glis. The sequence goes on along the minus strand of PVJS01026777.1, from coordinate 2,332 downwards.
ATCAACCTAGTGAGATCCTGTTTCAAAAATAAAAATAAAAATAATTTGACGGGGGTGTAGCTTGGAGGTAGACTGTCCCTGGGTTCAATCCCCAGTACCACACACAAAAAGAAGAAAGAAACACATTTGTATATGCTAACTACTTCAGAAATAGTTATCTAAAGAAATGAATTGAGGAATTTTCATAATACACAAAATTATTTTTTAAAAGTTTGCTCTTAACCTTACAAGATTAAAAAAACAGATTTTAAAACATAAACTTACCTCTAACAAACATATTATGACAAGTATTAGAAATAATCTTATAAATAATGCATGATATTATTGGTAGAGTCAAGGAAGCTGACACAAATTATAAACCAACTATGCCTTTATCTCAAAGCAGCCAAAAATAAATTTACCTATAACCTAATATGCAATAATGACTACAGCACAGCCTCCCGACTGAATGGTCCATTGGTAACAATTGATGAACTTACAATGCTACATCATAAGCACCCAAAGGTCATAGTTTATATTCACTGTATTAAATATCTTATGAGTTTGGACAAATGTAACAGTAACATGAATTCACCACTACAGCCTCATCCAGAATAGTTGCACTACCCTAAAGATCCTCCACGCTTCACCTGTTCATCTCTCCCTCTCCCTGGTCCCTGGTAACCACTGATCTTTTCACTGTCTCCATAGTTTTTACTTTTCCAGAATGTCAAATAGTTGGTGTCCCAGAGTATGTAGCTTTTTCAGATTAGCTTCTTTCATTTAATAATGAGGATTTAAGTTTTCTCCATGTCTCTTCATGACTTAATAGCTAATTTTCTTTAAAAAAAAAAAAAGTCTTACTTGATTTCTGACATGGACAGAATCTTTTCCCAGATCGAGGGCATTCTCCACAAGCACCAACATGGCAAACTTGCTCACATGTATGATTACCACATGGCAGTGTTTTGCCACATACCTAAAATAAAATAAGCACTAAGGATTTAAAAGTTAACAGAACAGACTTTGTATGACATAATCCATTTTCGATCACAAATGAACTTCTTCATGTCCCTCCATTAAGCTTTATGTCTTACATAGGTTTCATATACATGTATACATACATGCACATGCATATATATACACACACACATACATATGTATATTTTAAAATATAATAAAGGAAAAAAGTATATACATCTTCATATGGTCATCCACCAAAGATTTCCAAGTGGTACTAAAACCATGCCAATTTCAGCACAAACAACCTAAAAAAAAAAAATCAATCCTACTTCCTCAATGGGGAAGGGGTTAGCTAAAGAAAAGGGAAGAAGGAGGGAAGGAAAACTAGCAAGAGTAAAACTGTACTGAATTCAGAATTCAACAAGCAGCTGCTACTTTGAAAAAATATTTTTCCTCCCAGTAATTAAGATGATATTAAACTGAAAAGTAGTCTCCTAATACATGATATGGTTCATCTGAGTTCTTCTTCCTTACCTTTTACTCAACTAAACCTATACTGTTTGTGCTCTCCAGTCATTTACACTTTCTGTATTAATACCCACCCCTCAGAGGTATATACACTTACTTGATCACAGTGCCACAGTGGACTTGCACAACTTCTTTCAGCTACTTTTTTACCACAGACACATTTTTGTCTACTAACCCTTGGACAGGGCTGACAACTTCCTAAAACCAGAATGATAAATTAGCTCAAAAACCATTTGTAAAAGTAACAAAGATTGCTTTGGCTTTTGCTTAAAGTCATAATACCTAGCAGGTATGGGCCTTTACCTGCATGACAAGGATTTTCACACTTATGTTGCCCACAAAGCAACTTGCGCCCACATGGCAGTTGACAGGACCATTCCTTGGTGCTACACCTACGAGGGATGGGCTTTGCTTTCTTACAGTAGCAAGTAGTTGTGACCATCTTTGGACAAGGAGGGCAGGGACCTGAAATGCAATGAAAATAAAAGAAAAAAATCAGATGTCAAAAATTAAAATTTTGAATTCCTATACCTATCAGTAATTTCCAGATACCTATCAGGAATTGACAGTTTAGTTTTTTTTTTTTTGCGGTACCGGGGATTGAACCCAAGGGCGTTTTACCTCCGCGCTACACCCCCGGCCCTATTTTTTTATACTTTATTTTTAAACCAGGTCTCACGAAGTTGCGGAGGGCCTCACCAAGTAGAGAGAGAGAGAGAGACAGGGAGAGAGAGAGAGAGAGAAAGAAAGAGAGAGAGAGAGACAGGGAGGGAGAGAGAGAGAGAGAGAGAGAGAGCCAGCTGAGGTTGGCCACGAACCCGGATCATCCGGTCTCCGCCTCCCAAAGTACTGGGATTACAAG
>PVJS01026776.1:0-26743 GCA_004027185.1 Glis glis | reverse complement strand
CTATCTATCTATCTATCTATCTATCTATCTATAATCTATCTATCTACCTATCATCTATCTATCTAATCTATCTATCTATCTATCTATCAATCATCTATCTATCATCTATCTATCTACCTATCATCTATCTATCTATCTATCTATCTATCATCTATCTATCTCTCTCTCTCTCTATCATCTATCTATCATCTATCATCTACCTATTATCTATCATCTATCTTTCTATCTATCTATCTATCTATCTATCATCTACCTATTATCTATCATCTATCTATCTATCTATCTATCTATCTATCATCTAACTATCTATATGTCTATCTATATTGCTGGGGGTATATCTCAGAGGTAGAATGCCCCTGGATTTAATCCCCAGTACCACACACAAAAAAAAGGAAAAAACATAGCATATGTAGAATTTGATATTACACATATTACACACACTATCAGGCATCCACTGGGGGTCCTAGAACATATCCCCTGCAGATAAGGGGGACTACTGTAATATGAAATTCCCTATTAAGTAAATGCTATTTTAGAAAGTGATTCAAAGCCAGATGGGGTGGCACATACCTGTAATCCAAGTACTTGGGAGGCTGAAACAGGAGGATCCCAGGTTCAGGGCTAGCCTCAGCAACTTAGTGAGACCCTGTTTCAAAATAAAAAATAAAAAGGGCTGGGGGTGTAGCTCAGAGGTAGAACGCCCCTGGGTTCAAGCCCCAGGACCACACACACAAGAGAAGTTATTCGATGTAGCAAAAAGTGTGGCAGTGCCATACGAATGACGTTTGGGAAATGCAGCAGCTCTAGGACGGCGATGCCGACGGAACTGTCTGCAGTGATCGGAATGTTCTGCTCCATGTCGCCCAATACAGTGGCCACCAGCCATGTGCAGCTACTGTGCGCCTGAAATGTAGAGAGTGTGACTGAGGCACTGAACATTTAATGTTTTGTTTTGTTTTGATTCTAGGGATTGAACCCAGGGGCATTCTACCTCTGAGCTACATCCCCAGCCCTTTTTATTTTTATTTTATTTTGAAACAGGGTCTCCTAGGTTACTGAGGGCCTTGCTAAATTACTGAGGCTGGCCTTGAACTTACATCTCAGCCTCCCACATACTGGGATTACAAGTATTTGTGCATGTATTGTGTGTGGCACCATGCCTGGCTTGACCTTTTAGTTTTACTACCTAAGATATTGCAGGCCTTGGGTGATACCCTTGATTGACGAGGATTCAGAGGTCAGCAGTTCTGGGATAGATTATTAATGTCTGGTGAAGGTGCAGAGGGGGAGGTGGTGGCAAGAGTGCCATGTATTGTCCATTGCTAGAATAGGTTTTCTTGGAAGGCCTTTCTAGGTCTAACATTCTAGAATTATATATGCTTCTCTAAGCCTTCAGTTGAGTTTAGCACCCGGTTAATGATCTGTTAATGTTGTGGAAATACTTGTTTCTGGTCTCTGTGTTTCTTTTAAGACCTCCCACCATCTGCTCCTTTCCTGATAAATGTAGAGACTATTGATTAGAGCGATTAATTGTGACGTACTTACCCATATCTGCATGCTTTGGCCCTGAAACCAATGATTTCAAGCTGATGAGATGTGAGTCACTGTGTCCTTTTCTTAAGAAAGACACGGAGAAGTCACCTCTTTAGGGGCAGGGGATTATTACCAACGGAAAAGGAAGGACCCCATCTGTTTAATGTGTGGCTAAAACTGGAAGACTGGAAATAACCTTCCTCACGTGACCGCAGAGGTGGGACAAGCTGTCATGGGGCTCGGGCTGTCAGGGAGGGGAAGTCCAGGTTCCGCTGAGAGAAGCGGAGGCAGGCATGGCACGGAGGTATACTCCCGGGGAAGCTGAATGCCAGGCAGGCGGGCAGCCTCCCACCACCCCACCCCGGTGTCCCTGCCAGGTGTGGAGGGACAGGCTGACCCTGGTGGGCATTTCAGACTACTTGATAATGACACTACTTGTCATCCTGCTGGCCACCCTTTGGTCTTCTCGTTTGGGAGCTGTGGCTTTTGTCACAGCCTGATGCCCTGCACATCATGTCCTTTCCTTCTGTCCTCTGGTCTTGCTTCTTGTTCCTACCACGACCCAAACAGTCAGGGCCACCGTGGCTTCTCTTTCCTTCTGCCTGCTCCCCTTCTTGAATCACCTTGGATGAGCTCCAGCTCCTTTCAGACCCCAGTTTCCCATCTGTGAGATCAAACACTTTGATTATAAGAACTGGTGACTTAGAACCCTTGATCGTCCACCGTGTCCCTACCACCTGCCATCGTCTGCTTTAATCCAAGTCCCCCAGTTGGTCACAGTCTGGGCCATGCTCCTACCATTCAGAGATGGCATCTGGAATCCCCTCCAGTCCTTTCTCCAACCTAAGCCAAAGCCATCTTCTAAATACCAGACGATCACGTTACTCTGCCCCCGCCTCCCAGACCGTCCGAGATGGTCTCCCTGGCATGTTCTCGGAGGCCCATGACGTCCAGCCTCTGTCCACCTCTCATCTCCATCCATGTCCCTCCCCGTCACCTCTGTCCTCCAGCCCCTGTAGCCTCGGTTTCTGTACCTGAAGACTGAACACAGAAACAATGACTTCACAGGGTTCTCGTGAAAATCAAACAGGACGAGGCTGTGAAGTTCAGCCAGTGCCACCAATGGCTCCAAGTGTCTTCACTGGGGCAAAACAGATTTTGGAGTTCAGACACCTTTTTTCATAATACTTTCAAATGAAAAATTTCAAACATAATGAAATGTTGAAACAGGTTTGCAGTGAACACCCAGGTGCCCCCAACCCGAGACTCTGCTCTTACTTTCTGCTGTATTTGCTTAATCACCTGTCTATCCACCCATCTGTTCCTGGATCCATCCTCTTTTGGTTACATTTCAAAGTAAATTTCAGAGCTCACACACTTCAGAGATTTGACCCTGAATACTTCACCACGCGCATCACTAACGTGGGCGCTTATTTGCAAGCGTCTCCTCCATCTCTATTTATTATTTGGGCAGTGCGAGGGGTGGAACCCAGGGTCTCTTGCATGCTAGGCAAGCGCTCTGCCACTGAGCTATATCTCCCCAGCCCTTTTTTCTCTTTTGATATCCAATCTATATACAGTGAGATGCACAAACCCTAAGGGAACATTTAATGAGGGTTTTTTTTTCTTTTTGTGGTGTTGGGGTTTGAACACAAGGGCATTCTACCTCCAATCTATACCCCCATCACTTTTTATTTTTTTTTTGTTTTGAAACAGGGTCTTGCTAAGTTGCTGTGAGTCTCACTAAATTGTTAAGGCTGGCCTCGAACCTGCAGTCCTCTTTTCTCAGCCTCCCAAGTACTGGGATTAGAGGTGTGCACCACCATGCTTGGCCATTTACTGAGTTTTGACAAATGCATACACCTGTGTCATATATACCCTGTCAGGATATGGAATGTCATTGTCCCCCACAAAGTCTCCCATGCACCTTCCTGGTCAACTCCTGGCCCCACCCCAGAGGCAATGGCTGCTCTGACATTCTTCTCCTTAAATTAGCTCTGATTGTTCTAGAATTTCAGGTAAATGGAATCATGTAGTACGTATGTGTGTGTGTATATATACAAGTGTATATGTGTATGTATGAATATACACATACACATATACATGCATATATATTTATATACATATATGTATATATAGCTACATATATGTATATATGTATGTATATATAAACATGTACATGTTTATACATATGTATGTATAAATACATACATACATATACATGTATAGTTTATATACACTTATATATGTATATATAAATATATACACACATATATATGAATACATATATATAATACGTCTAGGTGTATATATTCATATACATGAATATATAGTTTATACACATTTATATATGTATATATAAATATATACACACATATACATGAATACATATACATATATATAATTCTTCTAGGCGTAGGTGTAAGGTTTATTCACTCAGCCTCATGTTTTTTGGGATGTTAATTGATATATATATTTTTTGCACAACATGTATTAGCTTAGGTTGTTGTAATAAAATACAATAGACTGGGTAGCTTAAGCACAAGTTAATTTTCTCGCAGTTCTGGCGCCGGCAGCTGGAGATCGGGGTGCCAGCACCATGGGTACTGGCGATGGCACTCACGTTGGCTTTCAGATGTCACCTCCTCACATGGGGGATGGGGAGAGAGAGAAGAAACAAGCTGTCTGGTGTCTTTTCCTACAGGGGTGCTCTTCCCACCCTGAGGACCCCGCCTGTGCGACCTCTAAGTCCCTCCCCCCTCTAAGTCCCTCCCCCCCGGGGGGCAGGACTCCCTCCGTGTGACCTGGGGCAGCTCCTCCTGCAGCAGGGCACTGAGGCTGCCCCGGCCACATGTAGACATCTCTGCAAACACAAGGCCGATCAGCCAGCCCAGCTCGCCTGGATGAAAGACGGCGGTAAAAGAGGCCCATGGTCACTCTACCAAAGAGATGAAAGATGGCGGTAAAAGAGGCCCATGGTCACTCTACCAAAGAGCTGACCATAAACCAGGGCACCGGCTTGCAAGTTACGAGTGGCCTAGTTTTTGAAAAATATGAGTGTCTATTCTATTTGATAGAATAAAAGCTACCCGAGTGGCAATTTCATGACATAAAAATCCTAGGGCCTTCATCTGTTTTGGTGTCCAGGCAGGCTGCTTAGTTTTGATCAGGCTACAGATCAGGAGACTTTCCTTCGTAGAGGTTCAGAACAGGGAGTCCATCTGCTTGTTACTGCCGTGTCCCTAGACCTGGGAGAGGACCTGGCATACAGTGGGTGTTCAATAATTATTTGTGGAACTATCTGAGTGCACAAATGTGCCTCTATGAGGCACTGGCTTGTCCCCAAGTAGAATAGTCCTGCATTTCTGGCATCTCTCCTGAGTCCGTGTGTCCCCTAACAAATCAGCATGCGCTGCCCTCTTCCTACGCCTACAACCTCCTCCCCCAGCCTCCGGCTCTTGCTTAAGGGAGTGACTTGCAGAGGCAGAATGGACAAGATCATGGGCGTTGAGGTCAACATGGGGATGGTATATCAGTTAGGCCTCTTTTGGTTTGCAAATGAGAGAAAACTGGCTTGAGCCAAGAAGGAAAGGTGGCTCATTTAATTGAGTAGATATGCATCAACCAGCTTCAGGCACAGCTGGATCCAGGGGCTCATTTTTTCTTGTTCTCTCTTCCCCGTTTCTTTGCTCTAGTTTCCTCTCTGATGGCTTCATTCCCTGGTAGGTCCTCTCCTAGATGGGGCGCCCAGCTCCAAACATCTACCACCATTCCAGTTAACACCAGTGGAAACAGCTCTTCTCCTCCCAACACTCCAGCACGAGGCCTGGGACTGGGTCTCTGTGGTCTGACCTGGTCCCATGGCGCCCTGTGGCATGTGGCCAGAACTGTGACACTCTGATACATGTCACATGTGCTTCTGCTTCCATGAGGATGAGGTCAATCCATCTAAACAGCACAGACTACAGCAGGGAAGCAAGCAGAGGGGGTGACCGTGGCCGCCCAGGTCTAAGCCACGAATGTCTATTGCAGGTGGGTGGTTCCTGTGGACACTCAGTCACTCTGGGCAGAGGTTAGACTTGGGGTGGACAGGAAGACTTATTCAGGTCCCAGAGCCTTCTATAAAAGAGGAAGGAGTGGCTAGGAAAGCAGTGGGCAGTTTCGATGAGGCTGAGCCCTGGCAGGCATCCCCGCACAGAGCAGCTCTGTTACTTGCTGAGTGGGTATTTCTGTGAGCACGAGGCGGTGGAGGAGCGGTCCTGGACGACCCGCCGGGGAGCCGGGGGACCTCAGCTCACTTCTGGGGACTTTGGGGGAGGAAACAGCAGGAAGGTTGACGTGGTCAGCCAAGGCGGAGAGTCAGGGCTCAGAGGTGGGAGGATTCGCTTAGAAGGCTTTGCTGAAGACTTCCATAGAAAACGGATGGGGCGGGGGAGGCCACGTGGAGGGAGTGGTCAGGGATGGGCCACGGAGGGGCAGGTGGCCAAAGCCAGGGTCCAGAAGGCCACGCCATGACCACAGAGGAAGCCTGGGTGCTGCTCCTCTCTGCCCCGCTGGCACGTGGCTCCTCTCCTCCTCATTTTCTGGAACCAAGGGATGCGGAAGGAGGAGCGTGGCTGCTGGCCCGGCAGTCTCACATTATAATTAACTCTGTTAACAATCTTTACCTCTCAGAGCTCGGTGGACTCCTGCCACGGGGGAATTCAGATTACTCCTCCACGCTCTTCCCTTTTTAAACAACGCTTATTGTGAAATTTATCAGCATCGGTTCATATTTGTATCTGCGGTAGTCCCTTAGGTATTAAACCATTTTCCTTTATTTGGGATTTGATATCATGACAATAAATGGTATCGGGGCACGATGATCACGTGCATGGGTGTTTAATCGGAGTGTCTGATGTTCGGCAAGACCCAGCCTGAAGCGAACAATGAACTTCGGAGCCCTTGAAGGGCCCAACTGGAGCCAAGATCGGCAAGGTGCCCAGGACAGAGGGAGAAGGGACAGATTCCTAACCTCTAGTTCCCCAGGATCTGGCCTTACCGCCCTTGGAAAAGCCCATCCTGCCCGGAAGGGTGTTAACAATTATCTGCCCTGTTGGGGGGATGTTGCCGAACTGTCTACACAACATCAAAAAGCTTGTTTTCCTAACTGGTAATTAGAGTATCTCTGTGGGAGCGCTGGTTCGTAAAGATGCTCCCTGTGAAAGTGGTCCGTCCGCACGCACGAGCCAGACGCGCTACTGTGACCAGGAGGGCAGAGGCTCCGCTAATGAGACATGACATCAGCATCTATACTCCGCGGGCCAATTATGTCAGGAGAAGTAAATAAAGCTAATGAAACTGTCCCTTCATCCATGCGGAGTCTCTGAGGGTGCGAGGCTGGCCCAGAAAGTTCTCTGCTGGAGATCTTTCTGGAAATGTGTGACTTTGCTGTTAGAATTCCTTGGAGAGAGAGAAGAAAAATACTTAACTGAACTGAATAATTAAGTAGATAGACTTGGTTCCATTTGTTAGTGGAGGCATAACTTTACGATGAAAAGAATTCGCTTCCCAGGGTATGCGTCTAGGATGGGCAGGGCGACGTCTGCAGGTGGCAGGGGAAAGCCAGGCCCTGTTTGTCACGTGGTCACTCTGCTCAGCTACGGACCACTTGCAGGAGGCTGGAAGCACCCACCATACCAGATGCCAGCAGGCCATGTGGGGGATTGTTAGGGTAGAGGGGGCAGAGGGTCACGGGTTCTAGAACGATACTGCTTGGGTTTAAATGTCACCTCTGATACTTATGAGCTATGTGACCTCGGGCAAGTTTCTTAATGTCCCTGAGTCACGGCTTCCTCATCTGTAAAATGGGGATGAATGAAAGTACCTTCTTTGGTAGGGTTGCTTTGAGCATTCAGTGAGCTCATATGCATGGCATATTTAGAATATCTGGCCACCTAGCTGACCCCTCCATGTCTCAGCTTCCCCCTTCCTAACTGACAAGAGGACAGTTTTTATTCTTTTGAGGACGAATTATAACAGAAACCAACGGCCACTCGCTGTGTGCTGCGCCTGCCCTCTCCCTTCCCTTCCACATCGCCATGCCCACTCTCACGGCCCTTGGAATCATCAAGAATGTTTACCCAGGATTTCAGGCTACACGTCTACTTCTGAGGAGCGAGTCTGGATGCTCAACGCATGGAGGGTCCGTGGGCCCCGTGGCTGCACTGTGGGCTCGTGCCGGAGCAGCAAACACGGGATGCTTGGTAAGGATCAACATCACTGTTGTCTCTCGAACAGAGACGCTCACAGAACACAGTGCTAAGTGGATTAACAAATACACTCACTTAAGCCTGATGGGAAAGGGACTACGCTGCATACTCATTTTATAGATAAATTTTATAGAGGCCCAGAAATGGAACACTACCTGCCCAGGGCCACAGGCCACTGAGTGAGTGGCGGGGCCAGGATAAAACCCAGGTGGGACAACTCCATCTCTTTGACCACGTCTCTTCTTTCCTTCCATTTTTTTTTTGTGGTACTGGGGATTAAACCCAGGAGTATCCTACCTCCAAGCTACACCCCCAGCCCTATGTTTTGTTCTTTATTTTGAAACAGGGTCTCACTAAGCTGTGGAGGGCCTCACTAAGTAGCTGCGGCTGGCCACGAACCTGTGATCCTCCAGTCTCAGCCTCCCAAGTACTGGGATTACAAGCGTGTGCCACCACGCCTAGCTTCCTTCCACTTTTATTTATTCATTATTATATTTATTTATTTATTTTTTTGCGGTACCGGGGGTTGAACCCAGGGGCGTTCTACCTCCGAGCTACACCCCCAGGCCTATTTTTTATCCTTTATTTTGAAACTGGGTCTCACGAAGTTGCGGAGGGCCTCACTAAGTAGCTAAGGCTGGCCGAGAACCCAGATCCTCCGGTCTCCGCCTCCCAAGTACTGTGATCACAAGTGTGCACCACCACGCCCGCCTTCCTTCCACTTTTAAATGTATCTATCTGTCTAAATTCTGGCTACTTTAAAGAGGTCACGGGTTGCAAGACATATTTTGATTTTAGAAACATTGAAATGTGAGAGAAATGTTGGTCTCAGAATTGCAGAGATGACTGTGCCCTTGAGGTGACATTCTGTGCGCAGTGTGCTGGTGACAGGGCAGCTCTTAGCAGAGTAGAATCAAACGCTTCTGCACTGTGCGGGCCACGTGGTGATACCGGGGGAAGGAGGGCCCGGGGAGGAGGCGTCAGGAAGGGCTTTCTGGAGGGGGCAAGATTGCATGGATCAGTGGGCCCGGCTGTTCTAACTCAGGGAACTTCACCAGGAAAAGCCTCAGGCAGGCAGGCATGGAACTGGCTCACCACAGAACAGCCCGGGCACTCCCCGTGCTCCTCATCAGCTTCATCTCCTCCACTCGGCTGTATTAGTTAACTTGTTTGTTGCTGTGACGAGAACAACTGAGTGGAGGAAAGGTTTACTTGGCTCACAGTTTCACAGGCTCAGTCCATGGGTGGCTGGCTCCAAGACAGAAATATCATGGCGGCAGGTATAGTGGAGGAAAGTTGCTCAGCTCATGGCAGATGGGAAGTGGAAAGAGAGGAAGGAACCAGGGACAGATAGAGTCCCAAGGCCACGCCCCGGTGGCCCTCCTCCAGCCACACACTCCCTGTCTACAGTTACCACCCAGTGAGTCCATTCAAATTATTAATCCATAGATGGACTTCTGCACTGATGAAGTTAGAGCCCTGGTTCAATCATTTCACCTCTGAAGGTTTCTGCACTGTTCACACATGAGGTTTTCTGGGGGACACCCCATATCTAAGCCGTAACACCTGTCCACGTGCTATGCTGTGTGTCAGAGCTCCCTTCTGTCCCCACCCCGGCCACCTTCAGCTTGACCTTCTTGGCGTGAGTTCAGGAGCTATCTTTTGGTACCTCCCCCTGTCAACCTTCCCCTGTGCTCCTGCAGCTCCCTGTTAAACAACTCTACCAGTGCCTTCCCTGAACCAGGCTCTGTGCCAGTGATGGGATGACACGAGTGGTCCAGTTAGGCAAGGTCATGGAAGAGGCAAAATGTGGAGGCAGGGAGGTTGGTTAGGAGGCCATGGTGATGGTTCAGGAGGTCTGGTTGAAAGCTGTGGCTATGGGGGTGGCCAGATATGGATGCCTGGCACCGAGTGAACACCTCAACATGCATTGTCTCACTGACCCACACTCCGGCACCAGAGTCATTCCCATTTTACAGATGAGGAAGTGAAGGTTTCCAGAGGTTAAGGGGCCCAATGGGACTGGAGTCCAGAGCCTGACCTAGGAGCTGCTGATGACAGCTGTGCAGAGGATATGCAGGCGTTTGGGTATAGGAGTTGGGAGAGATGGGCTGTGAGGCACTAGGGGGTTGGGGAAACAGAGCTTCTGGTTTAAGGGACATGGGTGGGAAATGTTGCCACTCATCAAGAGAGAGCAAAGCAAGAGAGAAAGTGCTACTGGAAGATGAACGACATTTTGGAAATGGCATGTGAGATCCGTCTTTGGACACTGTCATGCTGTGTAGTTGGCAGAAGTTCATCTGGTCATAGAAACAAGTTTATGTGGCAACTGTCACCACAAAAATGGTAACGAATGCCCTTGGTGCAGATGAGGCTTCCCAGGGACAGAAGGGGCAGAGAGACCTGCCCAGGACGTAGCACCCATATTCAAATCACCCCCTGACGTCAAAGGCTGCTCTCCGCTCAATGATGTTCGAGCGTGATACCTACTTGGCAAACATCCTTGGGATGGACGGATCATCAGAGTGTGAGGGTTGCTGAGTGAAGTACGTGAACAGGGAGTCAGCGAATACTCAGAGGAGGGCCAGGCAAGGGAACCAACGGCCAACAAGGTGCCGATCAAACTATCCGGGCTATCAAACTATCATGGTCTTGTCTCACAAACCTAAAAGAACAGGAAAGTGTGGTCCTCTTGTGAGAACAGTACAATTTTGTTTTTATGGCTTTTGAGGAAACCGGTGATTGCCAAAATAAGTGGTTTAAGGAAACGATGTTCTAGCTCAGGCTTTTTTTTTTTTTTTTTCGGTACCGGGGATGGAACCCAGGGACATTCTACCTCCGAGCTACACCTCCAGTCCTATTTTTCATTCTTTATTTTGAAACAGGGTCTCACTAAGTTGCAGGGGGGCTCACTAAGTAGCTGAGGCTGGCCGCGAACCTGCGATCCTCCTGTCTCAGCCTCCCAAGCACTGGGATTTCAAGCATGCGCCACCACGCCGGGCTCAAGCTCAGCCATTTTTAAAGAGCAAATCCAGAAAGTCTTTCAAACGTATTAGGAGATGAAACCATCCATTCTGCATGAACACTTGAGAAGACAGCCTGGAAGTCTAAGGAGACACTTCTCTCCATCAGGGTATCCAGTCCCGCCCAGGAGCACAAACACAGAGCGCCTCTGAGAGATGGTTCTGCAGCAAGTGGCCACACTCCCAGCACTATTTTATTTTTTTAGTTTGAAACAGGGTCTCTCTAGGTTGCTCAGAGTCTCGCTACCTTGTTGAGACTGACCTCGAATCTGCGATCCTCCGTCTTAGCCTCCCAAGTACTGGGAGTCCAAGTGTGCACCACCACACCTGACTCAAGATTTTTATGTAGACAGAACTAACTTAAATGGATGGAAAGAAGTCCGACTTCCTTGATGCAGCATAATTTTGAGATTCATCCATGTTAACTGCATGTATTTGTCGTTCCTTCCTTTCTATGGCTGAGTAGTATCCCATTATACGAATATACCTTGTTTGCTTACTCATCCATTATTGTTGGGCATCTGGGCTGCTTCTAGCTTTCGGTTATTATTCAACATGTTTCCATTATCATCGATGCACATGACTTGTGTGGACATATGTTTACGTTTTTCTTGGGTAAATTGGGTGAATACAGAGGAGTGGAATTGCTAGGTTCTATAATTTACTTTTTAAAAAAATGGCCAGACTGTTTTCCAACATGGTTTTCCTGTTTAATATTCCCACCGGGAATGTACATGAGTTAAAGTTGCAGCAATTCTTGCCAACACTTGGTAATGCCCATCTTTTTCATTTTAGCCATTCTAGTGAGAGATGTGGCTTTAAATTGCCCTTCCATGCTGGGTGTGACATTGAGCATTTTCATGTGCTTATTTGCCATTCATACATTTTTTTTTTTTTTTGCTATTCAGTGAACTCAGCTTAAAATGATTAGGAGTTAAGGATATTTATGTTATTTCCCCTAATTTTGTCACTGTGAATAGAGAATCAAAGATAGTGATGCCGCTAGTCACTTACTGACCTATTGACAGTACCTAACTTTGACGGCAATCCCCGAAGACCTACATGTGGAACATCCCTAATCCCCCAATCCAAGATTCCTAACGCTCCAAAATCCAAAACTTTCAAGTTTGCATGTTTTGGATTAGGACTGACCCACCAAAATAATAAAAAAAAATTGAAATCTGAAACACTTCTGGTCCCATGCATTTCAGATAAGGTATATTCAACCTGTACCACAGGACTTAGGAATATGGGTTCCTTTCCTTCCTTCCTCCCTGATACCGAGGGTTCATATTGGTAATTAGGATGTGACTGCCATTATTATATAGTTTTTCTCACTTTATTCCACAATCCTTGCCAAGTATTCTGGGAGCGGCCACTCCCCTGCCCTCAGGCACCATCCTGGGCAGGGATTGATTTATTTACTTATTTATTTATTTTTGTGGTACTGGGGATTGAACCCAGGGGCATTCTACCTCCGGGCTACACCCCTAGCCCTTTTTGTTTTTCTTTGTTTTGAAACAGGGTCTCACTAGGTTGCTGCAAGTCTCACTAAGTTGCTGAGGCTGGTCTTGAACCTGTGATCATCCTGTTTCAGCCTCCCAAGTACTGGGATTACAAGCACGCACCACTACGCCCGGCTTGGGCAGTGGATTTAGAGTGGTGAAGGAAACAGACATGGTCTCTGTAGCTTGCATCCCAGCAGGCGCTCTACTTAAAGACCAGTAAATAAGCACATTTCTTAGCAGATGTGCTACGAAGAAAATCAACAAGAAGAGTAGAATGCGACGCCTGGGGGTGAGGAGCGACTCTGGCTGGGTGGTGCAGGAAGGAGTGATCTTCAAGACAAGATCAAAACGATGAGAAGTCAACACCTACCAGAGGAAAATGCAGGTGCAAAGGCGGGGGCCTCCATGATGGTCAGCAATGGTGGCCTGAGAGGAGGCCATGTGGCAGAGAGAATGAGGCCCGGTAGTGGCAGCAGGGACTTTACTTCAAGTGTGGCTTAGAGCCCCATGAATAAAGAAACTTAAAGACAACTGTCGGAGCCAGGCATGGTGGCGCACGCTTGAAACCCCAGTACTTGGGAGGCTGAGACAGGAGGATCTGGGTTTGCGGCCAGACTCAGCTATTTAGTGAGGCCCTCTGCAACTTAGTGAGCCCCTGTTTCCAAATAAAGAATAAAAAATAGGCCTGGGGGTGTAGCTTGGAGGTAGCATGCCCCTGGGTTCAATCCCCGGTACTGAAAAAAAAAAAAAAAGAAAGACAACTGCTGGAATAGAATAATGAAGGGTAACATAATATTTCAATCAAATTTACTTACATAGATAAAACCTAAAGGAAAAATCTAATTTGTATGTATTTGTGTGTGTGTGTGTGTGTGTGTGTGTGTGTGTGTGTGTACACTAAGTCACTAGTGTTTTAAGAGAGGAAATAAAAAATCCACTGAAGGAAAGAGAGCTGAGTAAAATCTTTTCTATAAAAATGCCAGAAGTGATTATTATTACAAGAATTTCCCATATATATATATATATATTTATATATGTGGCTATATATGTATGTGCGCATGTGCATGCATACACACAGAGCTCTTCAATGGCAGAAGACAGTACTTTATGAAGTTATAAAAAAATACCACCTGTCAAGCACTATCTGCTGCATGTGCAACCGGAACCGCTAAGGTTATCTGAACAAGAAATCCCCGGTGTCTATTACAGAAAGCTTTTAATAGAACTTGCCTTGACAATCTATTCCTAAATCCTCCCTTTTCCCCCCAGCTCAGTACAATATTGCTACTTAATTTCGTGACTGCGCAGAGCTGTGTGAGACAATACTTGGGGAATAAATACCGAGAGTTTAAGTAAATGCAAATGATGTTTTGGCTCTCTTTTCTCCAAAGATGTTGCATTAGAACACAGGCTATACTATGAAGCTGCATTATTGTGTATGCAGTTTCTATGGCTGGATACATCCCAGTGTCTTTTACAGGTGCACAAGGCAAAGGGTGCTGTTCATTTTTTCAGGCTTAAAACTGGTGTTTGCCTTGTAACTCTGTCAGCCCCTGACAATCTCATAATGCCGAAAATCACAAGATAGGAGGGAAAGTTGTTTGCTAGTGACACTGTTTACTAGATTCTTCCCTCTCCTGTACTTTCCAACCTTGAGGAAACTATGATAGAAGATCTGAGATAAATGTATTATGAAAAGCAAATGCAGTGATATGAGCATCCCCCGCCCTCATTCACACACTCACTCTTCTGAGCCTTGACAATCCAATTTGAGATAACCTCCCCCTGAAGCAGCTCCTTGTTTGTTCCAATTAAAGTAACTAATTGGAAGGAGGAGAGAATCGATGTTTCCTATACCCTGGAGTGGGGACTATAAACACGGAGTGTGTTAGTCTGTTTTCTGTTACCATAATGAAATAGCTGAGACTGGGTACTGTATAAAGAAAAGAGGTTTATTAGCTCACAGTTCTCGGGGTTCAAGGGCATGGCGCAGGCATCAGCTTGGCTCTGGTGAAGGCCACATGGCAGGTGGCCCGAGCGCAGAGGATGGAGAGGTCACAGGGAGATAGGATGCCAGAGAGTGCCTGGGGTCCTTCAAGGACCTTCGGTTCAAAGTCTCTTCCAGCAAAAATTCTCTTCCTGGATCAATCTGCTCCTTGGATAGACTTTGCCAGCCTGGACTTGGTGCAATCAGGGAAAGGGCTCTGGGCATTGCCTACGCTTTGCAAACCCCAGGATGAAATCCCAGGCCCCCAGCTGACATTGGGAAGGTGGTGGTCAGAGGTGCTGGGTATCATAGTGCGTTGCTGTGTTGAGCTGGTACTAATCGCTCGGCTATGGAAAACATTCTCAGGGTGGGTAGTGCGAAGGAGCTTTGGCTGGTGATGTGGATAGCCTGCATCCAGGTCCTTCTGTCCACTGATGAGCCGGTGACCTTGGCCACAGGACTCTACCTTTCTGAGCCAAAGCACTTGAAGCACACATAAAAGAAATGCTCAAGACCAGAGCGCCTATACTCATGAAGTCTTTTATTATTTTTCACAGTATAAGGCACTTATTTTTTTCTTTTAATACCATTCTCTTTACATTTTTTAAAAAAAAAAGCATCAAAAGTGAATGCGCTAATAATGATCCACGGTCCGGGTGGTACATGGTGTGTGCTCATCCACGAAGACGTTTCCTAACTTCATTCTGAACCTCTCAGCATCGTGAGGTACGACTGTTTTGTTACTTAAAAAAACGGTGGGAATTTCATGTTACTTCTTTCTCTTAGTGTATTCTTGGTGTGTTTTGAATCAATTCATTTACTTGTAAGATTTTTTGGGGAAAGAGATTTACTTACTTTGATGTCCGTTCGCTTTATTTCTATATTCTTCCCCAATTTTGTACATGGAACATGACAGAGCGCCTTCACGCCATTGTGATTACCCCCGCCCCCCGCCAGGGTCTCCCATCCCAGAGCCAAAGTTCTTGTGTTTATGGTCCAAAAGTCACCGGATCCCATGTCTCAAACAAGTGGCTTACTAGTTAAGCGCCTTACTGAGCTCATCTCCTGACCACTCATATCCACGCCCCTCGTAAAGAAAAATGAACACAAAACAAGAATGCAGCAAAACACTACAGGAAGACCATTCCAGTTCTGAAAAATTTTAATTTTCTTGTACAGCATGACAATGAGCTACGGCGTGTCACCAGTGTGTGTTATAATTAACTTCTCCTCTTTTGTTCCTTATGAATTTACATATCCAATTATCTTTCTATTTAATTTCTCACAGTTTTGCTACACTGCCGGAAACTTTTTAACAAGAAAGTTTTTTTTTAAATTTAATGGACTTTGCGGTTCATTTGTAACCAGTCAGTTTCTAAAGCCGGGTTAGGATCACTGAATGCTACTGCATAATACTGTAATTTCCCTGGCGGAACCTGGAGTACCTGGTTACTTGTCCCCCGGTGTAATTGCAGACAAAGACCAGGTGGATGAAGTACAGGCTGCTCAGGAGCGGAGAGAAGACGGGGCCGGGCAGGTGACGTGGAAATGGAGCTGATTTTGAGTAACTCAGGCCCTCTGTCAAGGGACACTGTACTGGTGCGTTTAATCAAAGTCGGCGTCAATTTAGTATGGCTGAAAGCACTGTTTCTGCCCCACCAGACTTTCTGGTTTGCTTCTTTTGGGCACTCTGCATCGATTCCCACTTCTTCTGTTGAAGCAGATGCAGTTATGAGGCTCGTACACGGAGGGGCATTCCTGTCCCACGAGGACTCCCGTCTAAAGACTCACTGCGGCGTGAGAGTCTGAATGTGGACCAACAAGAGGCACTTCCGGGTGGCTTCAGATGCTGCACTTCGGGCCTCGGTTCTCATCTTCTCGATGCGGTTTTCATCTATGGACAGTGTATGTGCAAAGGGGACTTTTGGAGGCGGAGGGTGTAGGTCGGTGGTAGCGTGCTTGCCTGGCATGCATGAGGCCCTGGGTTCGATCCCCAGCACCACAGGAAAAAACAAAACAAAAAATAAACAAAGGTGACTTTTATAGTCACCAAGAAGGCAAACAAGTCCTGACCCGTACTGACTGTTTTCCGTTCCTACCACCGCCAATAACAGAAGTCTCAGAATTTAACAGCAAACAGTGGCTCCTTGGCTCCTTGTTAAAACATTCTCGGTGGCCCTGGGGAGGGTAGAGACGGCTGCTTGTTTGCTAGGAAGGGAGGAAGGTGGCCTTTGTTTTGACTAGCATTTTGAGAGTCACGGCCACAATCTAATACAATCAGATGCGGTTTGTTCAAGGAATTATCAAAGATCACACTTGGATATCAAGTTGGGACTGAGGTCGACAGGTAAACATTGATCATACGCTGCCAGAAACAATCTAATTCAAAAGCAGGGTTGAGAAATACACCATCAGGAGGATTTATGCAAGACTCATCAGAGAAAGTCTAATATCACAGGAATGAAAAATTACTTCCAGGCTCCCTCTCTCCTTCTTCTGTTTTGAATGTAATTTAGTACAGGACCCCGCTCTCTGATTTATGCAAAAGGACACAAAGTCACAAATGGGCCTGGTCTTATTTTAGGTTTCAACAGGTCACGCGGCGTGCCGCTGCTGTGTCTGGCCGAGAAACCCGCGCAAGCGAGAAGTGAGCAGACCACAGGGGCATCAGTCTGTCTTCATCAACGCCATGAGATCGTCTTCTATTCCTTTCTCGCTCAGCTCGTCCAAACTGTAGTACCGGTGCACGACCTTCTCAGCGGTGACAACCACAACCCGGAGCCCATGGGCGTCTTTGCCCAGCTGGCATCCGATGGCAGACGATACCACCATGTCGAGGTTCTGGTAGGTGCCCCCGGCGTTCCTGTGGTAGTGGCCTGAGAACACAGCTTTGATTCCTATAGGGAAGAGAGACAGACATTAGGTGGATGAGGACTTCCATTGGGGTTTTGTTATGTGATCCATAATGTATCACTATATTAAACACGCAATACTATTTTGCGTGTAATAAAAAGGGCAACCTACGTGACATCCCGAATCTTCAAGGATAATTCACATTCACAATGTATTATCAACACGTCTGTCATAAAGTAGGACAAGAATGAACTAGGAAATGAAATGAGAAAAGAAAGCTATACTAGACGCCTTTGGGAAGAGATAAAGGAGAGGAAAACACTTGAGGCCTATAAATATTCATATGATGGAGGCTTTGTGTGGATTAAAAATAATGTTTATGTGTGGGGGGGATAGGTCAGTGGTAGAGTGCTTGCCTAGCATCTGCGAGACCCTGAGTTTGCTGCCAAAATAATTTTAAAATTAAAGTTTATGGTTTCTAATCAGGAGGGCAGCGCATGTAAAACATCTGATGTCCTTCCTCAGCTCCAAACTTATAGACACAAAGTGATAGACAAAAAGTAAGAAAATCAAAGGGTATAAGTAGGCTTAACAACAAAATAATTAGCTGTCAGGGCCAGAGCAAAACAGAAAGGCAGAATAAGGAGTGGGATCAAAATGGTGCCAGACTTGAGCTCTTAGAGCTCACAGAGACTGACAGCATTCCTCGTGGGATGGGGAAGGACGTGTGGGTCTGTTTGACAAGAGCTGGCGTGGGGAGCCTCTATTCACGGGACACGGAAGGCCGGTGCTGCTGCCTGGGACTGGGGCACTGGTGTGCTGATAGACAAGCTATGAGGAAAAACAGTAAGACCTGGATGTCACTGTCTGCTAGCTTCCACGGTGTAAATATTCCCTCATGGCCACGGTCAGGTTGCCCATGTGATACCCCGACCTGGCTGTGGGAGGAGACTGATGCTCAGCCCAGCACCTTAAGCAGCGTTTCCTCCAGACAGATGCAGGAGCTGCAGCCTTGGGAGCAGAAGAATTACAAGAGAATTAGCAAAGTCAGGTACCAGCAGGCTCAGAGTGGATAAGCGTTGCATCCTTCCATGTTTTATACCCTGGTGTCCCCCTTCTCATCACTACTTTTACACCCTGAGGCCACTCTTAGGCAAAATAAGGGCTACTTGAACCAAGCACTGCACTACTACAATGGCCGAGCTGATAACTGCGAAGGCCACTGACTGAGTAACGTGAGAGTAGCATATACAGTGCGGACACTGGACAAAGGTACAACTCATCCGGGGTGGGACCGAGCAGGACGGTGCCAGACAAAGTTTCATCATGCTACTTATGGTGCAAAATCCACAACTTAAAACTTATGGATTGTTTATGCCCGGAACTTCCCATTTAATATTTCAAACTGCAGCTGACCATGGATAGCTAAAAAATGGAAAGCAAAAAACTTAAGATAATGAAGGGGGGGGGACTATCGTGTTTGCATTTTTTTTAAAAAAGAGGTATATTTGCATTGCAAAGTACCAAACATATTGAGTACAAATAGCAAGTTGCAAAAAAAAAAGTGTCATGTGTCCTGTGTTTATAAAATAGTGACATGTTTGTGCCCCAGTGGAATGGGGGAGGACTTAATAAGGGGGGCTTCACTCCCTTCTTTTCTTATTCCTGTGGAGTAATGCTTACACTGATCATGAGTTGATCAGCAATCAGGAACAAAACATCAAGGAGATGTGAGGGGCAGGGGCAGCCAGATGGACCAAGGAAAGGGCAGCATGGATGCAGGGGCCGCCACACCAGGGCCCGAGCTGTGCGGTTCAAAAGCTGCAGCTGGAACCGCCAGGCTGGGTGCCCGGTGAGCCCCGACAGCAGGCTGGATGGGTGTGGATAGGACTGCTCCTCCACAGCCTGGCTGGGGCGCCGAAGCCTCGTGGCCAGTGTCACCTGTGAGCTCCGAGGGGCTGGGCTCAGCCTTGTTATTGCTGTTTGGTGTGCTGAAGTGTGTTTATGAAGTTTGTCTCTTTCTGCCTCCCTTATGGTTGTGAGCTGCACTATTTTGGAAAGAATGTTCCGTGATTTTTGAAACAAGTTCGCACGAGCAGGAGTCAGCTGTAAAAGCTCAACTCTGCTTCAATTCCACGCAGATGGGAAAACTAGAGGTGACGACTGGTCCCACGGCTGGAGGAACTGACAGAGTGGAACTTGCTGGACCTGGGACAGCCAGCTGCTCTGCGGTGTACATGTCCCCTAAAGACTAAGTCCTGAGACACAGAAACTAGGACCAAATGGGGATTCTGAGAGCAGCAAATACATCCAAGAAAACTGGATATAAACTGCCAGCGAGCCAAGCAGTTGTGTTCAAAACCTGCCCCCTCGGAAAAGAGATTTGTCCCCATCACAGGAGGAACTAACATTTTGAGCAATCAAGGAATGACCACGTGATAAGTTTACAAAGGGATGGTCAGGCAGGAGGCTCAAGTGTGTCTCCAATACCGAATACCTCCATTTTCTCAAATTCCAGTGGTGCGTTCAAGGCTCTGGGGTGTTCCTGGTTGGTCCAGGGAAAATCAAATCTCAAGAGATGAGACGTTGCTCGGGGAATGAGGGACTTGCTTTGGGGTTGGAAACAGATCCGGAAGAAGCCTGGTGAGTATTTGATGGCGGGAGATTCTGCGTCTATTTCTTTTTTTCTATCTTATTTATTTATTTATTTTTTTTGGTGGAGCGGGGTATCAAACCCATGACCTTGTGCATGCTAGGCGAGCAGCCTACCACTGAGCTTCACCCCCAGTCCTCTGAGTCTATTTCTAACCTCCTGGAAAGCCCTGGAGTTTTGAACCTGAACATGCTCTCGTCTCGCCTCAAGGAAAGGCAGATATGGAGGCCGGCGGAAGAGCAGCAGTGACCGCCCTGCGCTATGCGGGACGTGAAGAACCCTCCATCCTTCTGAATCCTCCCAATGGACCCAGGTCCAGGGACTCATGTCACCTCCTCTGTACAGATGTGAAAACTGTGGCCCACAGAAGGTAGGAAACGAACACAAAGC
The DNA here is from genome assembly GCA_004027185.1 of Glis glis. Taxonomy (NCBI): domain Eukaryota; kingdom Metazoa; phylum Chordata; class Mammalia; order Rodentia; family Gliridae; genus Glis; species Glis glis. The sequence continues at coordinate 6,545 of PVJS01026776.1, read as the reverse complement.
CACATGACTAGAAGACAGCAGGCAGGGCCAAGAACCGGGTGCTGGGACGCCTGGGCCCTTTCCCTGACCAGCCTTGCGGACCAGGGCTCTGCTCTGTTCTGGGACCTCGGGCACATTTCTGACCTTGTGAGCTTCTATTTCCTTGTTTATAAGATGTATAAATAACAGCGTCTCTCACGGGTCACAGACGGGTCTGGAGGGGAGCAGGACACGCTAACAACTCACTCCCCCGGGGGCTTCCTCCAGGGTCGGGCCAGCTTCTTGCTGCTGGAGGGGGCCCAGACCCGCCTGGCACCGAGCTGTTCACCCTGCCGGCTCTCCTCTGGGTGACAGTCCTGTCCCCTTCATGTCCACAGGCTGAGGACCTTACTCTAAAGTCCTGCCCATCTTAGCTTTCTGTCAGCTTCTAATAGGGAAGCAATGGTTTGTGACGAGATGGAGGTAAGAGATGTACTGATAAATTGCGGCTCCCCCGATTATGGACTGACTTTATTGGTGTTTTCAGGAGTTGAGCAGAATCTCCATTTGGGCCACTCATTGTTCATCCGTGGCCGACACGCCTCTATGGTTCTGTAACTGAGTATTACGGATAGATTGTCTTTGAATTATGAACTGCTGTAAGGAGATGACAAACATCTTCTTAAATTACTGCCCAAAGAATTCCCAGCAAAGGCAGCTGCCGTGTCCGTGGGGGACGGCTTTCATATTTATTTCTGGGGCACCAGCTTCGTATTTATTTCTCTATGGCATCAAGTCACGAAGACACCAAAAAGCTATTTTTAAGCTGCCTTGATTCAAATTCATTCCCAATCAATCAGAGGATTGGGATATAATCCCCGTATAATTTGATAGTCCAGCATCGGACACTTGCTTCAAATCAATCAGGAAGCTGGGATTCAAGCCAGCACGAGTCTGAGAGGAAAAACTCACACATGCCCCGAACGCGGCGGCATCTCTGTCTGAGGCTGCAAAGCGCGGACAGGCGCCAACTGGACACCTTTTACGTTTATCTGGCCCGAGTCCGCAGTTACAGAAATGCTCTGCATCTTTACGTTGCTGGTGGTAAATCACCAGTCACACTCAATTTATACTGCCTCGGCCGTAAGGAAACAATGAACCATTAAAAAAAAGAGAAAGCGAGAGGGAAGGGAGAAAGAAAGGCTGGGGGTGACTACACGGCGAGCAGAATAAACAATTCCTGGAGGAGCTGGTGTGCTCCGCAGCAGGCAGCCAGGATGCAGGCGCCGACCAGGTCCTGGCCCGCGGCCCCGGGCAGGGCGGGAGCGACAGGTGTGCCTCAGTTTTGGGAGGCGCAGGCTGCCAACACGAGCTGGTGGTTAAGCCCCATTCGGCGGGGTTCTTCACTATTAAATTAGGGCTTTTCACAGTTGCCAGTCTGGGAACTCTACATTTTCGTGCGTCACTCTCATTCACAATTTCCCTGGTATCTACCTTTCCCAGAGTCCAACTACCGGTGGCCCAGGGCTGCTGGGGGGTGTGGAGGGAGGAGGGGCCAGCTCCAGGTTCTCCGGGGAAGGCGGGAGGCTGTTTCTTCAGGCAATAAACACGTGGGAACCCCTCTCGGAGCCAGGTGTGTAGTGCAGCGGGGCACTGAGACCGGCCATTCCCAGCAGTCAAGGGCTCAAGGTGCAGAGTCCGGCAGCAAAGGAGAGAGCTACTCATAACAAATGCACAAAGTGGCAGTTGGGTGGTTTAGGGGTGTTTGTTTTTTTTTACTGAACATCTGATGGGCTGAGCCCTCTGCCCATGCATTATCTCTCTCATGCCCCACAAGGGTCCTCAAGGAAGCAATTATCCCCATGACACAGGCAAGGGAGTGACGCACAGAGAGGCCAAGTGACATGCCAGGGGTCACACAGCTAGGAAATGTATCTGGGTCATGCTGACTCAGAAGCACATGCTCTGACCACCATCTTGAAGGTGCAAAAGGCCAAAGGTCACGGAGCTGCAGGCTGTAGGAAGGCTTCCTGGAGGGGGTGGCTTTGACGTAAACACTCATTTCTTCCCGTTCTCTGCTCTTGTCTGACCTGGGGCCTGAAGGGGGATCATGACTGTGGTGGTAATAACAGTACTGTTGATGGAGTGTTCACGATCTATCAGACATTGTTCTAGGTACTTAAAACATTCTTAACTCACCCCCCATGTCTCTATGAAGGAGACATGGTTATTATCTGTATTGGTCAGGGTTCACTAGATCAACAGAATTCACAGAATGAAGAAAGGAAAAGGGGGGGAGGATTTATTAGATCAGCTCACAATGTAGTCCTGAGTCTCGACTGCACGTGAAGAATCAGAGGAATCAGTAGCTGGTCAGGTGGTCTAAGAGATGGAGCCTTAGGATTGAAGCAACCACCAATTCAGTCCAGTCCAAGACGTGAAGATCAGGAAGCTCTTCGGAGAAACGATGGTGAAGTTTCAGCTCGAAGGCTGGAGGCCGACGATGTCAGACGAGAGCAGAAGATCAAGAAGCTCTTCAAGGAAACGGCAGAGTTGGAGACCGACGATCTCAGACGAGAGCAAACGGATTTTCTTCAGGAAGAGTCGTGGCTTACTCTACGCGGCTTCCTCCTTCCTTTTATCCAAGTCCTGCACCTATCAGAACCCTGCCACCCACATCTAGGGCAGGACTTCCGGTTCAATCTGTTACACAACCAAAGTCACATGATCTCAGGAGGGTCAAGTTGACAAACCAGACCAACTATCACATTATCCCAGTTTTACAGGTGAGAAAATGGAGATTTCGAGACATCAGTACTTGCTAACACAGCATTGAACTGCAGGGCAGGGCTCTGAACCCAGAGTCTGGCCTCAGCGTTAGTGTTCTTAGCCAAAACAGCTGCTGGGGGAGGCAAAGCAGGCCCGCCCGGCCTGGGGAGTATCAGGAGCAACGAAAGGGAGCAGGTGTCTTAGGAACAGCAGGTGCCGGGCATGAACACAGGCTCCTACTGACTGGCCACCTACTGGGTATCCGAATCACCTCTCCAGCGTTTTTAATCCTGCTGCCATCCACTGCAAGAGAATATTGGGCATTTTCCGAGGGAGGAGAGTGAAGGTCCACAGGCGGGCGGCAGCACCAGTTGCTTCTGGCTGGGCTGGGGGGCAGGGGAGGCAGGAGCACAGGTCAAGGGAGGCCAGGGCTGCAGAGGGCCAACGGCTGGCTGAAACGGAAATGGCTTTAAAAAGGACCATGACCAGCTGTGTGTCTTCCTGCCCGTCACCATCACCGACGCGTCTGAGCACTTCAGTTCAGCCGCTCGTTGGTCCAGACCCTCCTCCACCATGCACTCAAGTGGGTCCCTACAGACGTTTCCAGGGGACTTTTGAGGGTCACTCCTAACTTCTCGAGCTGAGGACAGCACACATCTTCTAGAAAGGGCAGGAGCATTTCAGCCTGCGAGGGCCAGGTGGTCTCCAACCCAGCTGCATCCCATTCTTCTGCAGTGTGGAAGCAGCCATGTGAAAAGTATGTAAGCTTGAGGGCATGGCTGTGATCCAATAAAACTTTATTTATACAAACAAGAGGCGGGCCAACTGTAGTGCTGGAGAAAGGCGTATCATTAAAAAATCACATCTGGTCCATCAAACTTCACCAAGATGTCCAGATTCTTGAGAAACTTATTTATTTATTTATTTATTGCAGTACCGGGGATTGAACCCAGGGGCGTTCTACCTCTGCGCTATACCCCCGGCCCTATTTTTTATACTTTATTTTGAAACCGGGTCTCACAAAGTTGCGGAGGACCTCACTAAGTAGAGAGAGAGAGAGAGAGAGAGAGAGAGCGAGTGAGCTGAGGCTGGCCACGAACCCGAATCCTCCGGTCTCCTCCTCCCAAAGTACTGGGATTACAAGCATGCGCCACCACGCCCGGCTTGAGAAACTTATATGCTTCTCAAAAATAAAACAACTAGAAAGAGTGATTCGAGGTTTAGTTTATAAAACAATGGACGCCATTTCAACCAGGCAAGACAAATGTATCTGTCCAGTAAAGAGCACTGCTTTAATGAACACGAGGTAGGTCAAGACATAGTACAAGGGCCTCTGTCTGATGGCCAGAAAAAGACTCCTTTACCTGCTTTAAACTAAGTATCACCATTCTCCCATCTAGAAAAGTAATTCCAGGGTTGGTGGCAGCTCAATGGTGGAGCACCTGCTCAGCATGTGTGAGGCCCTGGGTTCCATCCCCAGCAATGCAGGGGTTGGAGGGGTGGTGGTAGTGGTGTTATTTCAACCCAATTCAACTGTTTTGGCTATGATAGGTGCTTAGAATCAGATTACCAATTTCTACAAAAAATAAAGCTGCCAGAATTTTTATTGGAATTTGTTGAACCTATAGATCAATTTGGGGAAAATACCATAGTAACTACAGTCTTCCAATCCATGAACATGGTTTACCTTTCCACTTAATGAAGCTTTCTTTAGTTACTTTCAGCAGTGTTTTGTAGTTTCCAGGTTGAGTCTTAGACATTATTTGTTTTTCCTAAGTATTTTACATTTTTATGGGTGCCACTGGAGATTATATTGTTTTTGCAATTTTACTTAACAATTGTTTGCTGATAGTATATAAGAATACAACTGATTTTTGCTTTTTAACCTTATAACCCTGCTAATTCATTTATTAATTTGTAACATGTAGACTTCTGGGTTTTCCAAATTAAAAAAAAAAAGCTGGGCGTGGTGGCACACACCTGTAATCCCAGTACTTGGGAGGCGGAGATAGGATGATCCCAGATTTGGGGCCAGCTTCCCCAACTTAGTGAGACCCTGTTTAAAAAAAAGGGGGGGAGGGTATAGCTTAGAGGTAGAATGCCTCTGGGTTCAATCCCTGGTACATAAAGAAAAACTTACAATTTTTATTCTTATCTTTATGCCTTCCCCCCTGCCTTTTGCAATGGTTATAATCTCACACAAATTTAAATAGGAGTGAGAGGTAAAAATAGGCATCTTTTCTTTGTTGGGGAAGAGTTAGTCTTCATATTCCCATATCAGACTTTTGATATGTTTAAACTTATTCCTCAAAAAAATTAACCAATTAAAATTCCTACCAGAGTTGTGAGATTTTGGTCACTGATATTTCACCCCTTGGTGTTTTCATAAGGAAGAGCCTTGCAAAAACTAAGAGAGACTGGCCAGGTCAATATAAAATGAGCTTTTGTTTATCCAGAACTTTTGAATAACTATTACCCTCCCTGTTGTTCTTGTACAGGGTCGGGCAATCCCTTTTGTCTTACTATACTTTTTTTCTTTTTTTTTTTGGTGGCACTGGGATTGAACCTATGGTCCTTCTACCTCTGAGCTACACCTCCAGCCCTATTTTATTTTTTTATTTTGAAACAGGGTCTTGCTAAGTTGCTGAGGCTGGCCTCAAACCTGTGATCCTCCTGTCTGGGCTTCCCAACTACTGGGATTAGAGGCATTCAACATCACGCCCAGCTTGTCTTACTTTTAACAAAGCCCTTTCACATGACTTACTATGGTGGATACCATTGGTATCCATGCCAGGCTACCTGTGTGGGCTGATGGATCCATCCTCCAGGTGCTGAGGGCATTGGCTGCTAAGGGCTCTAGGATGCCCCTTTCTCAGAAGGCTACTTACCCTTAGGGAGGGGGAGGCTAGAAGAGGCACAGCCAAGAACTGTATGACATTCAAAAAGGTCACTCCTCAAACAGTATATTGTATGGCTCCATCTCTATGAAATGCCCAGAACAGGCAAATCCACAGAGACAGACAGATTTCTAGAGCCAGGTAGAGAAGGTTTAGGAGGAAATGGGGGAGTAAGTATCAAGGGGTACAGGGTTGTTTTACAGGGTAATGAAAATGCTGTGAAATGGATTGTGGAGTTGAATGTGCAACTCTATGAATACACTAAAATCCACAACAAACTGTACACTTTTGATAAACTGGATAGTATGTAAATTATATCTCAATGAAGCTGTTACTGAAACAAAAAAGGGAATAACAACAATAGTATTAATATCTCTCATCTACTGAAGACCTACTAAGGGCCAGGCCCTGTGAACAAGGCTCCTGACATACAATATTTAAAATTCCTTACCCAGGTGTGGTGGCGCACGCTTGTAATCCCAGTACATGGGAGGCTGAGACAGGAGGATTGCAGGTTCGCGGCCAGCCTCAGCTACTTAGTGAGGTCCTCCGCAACTTAGTAAAACCCTGTTTCAAAAAAATAAAGGAGCCGGGCGTGGTGGCGCACACTTGTAATCCCAGTACTTTGGGAGGCGGAGACCGGAGGATCCGGGTTCGCGGCCAGCCTCAGCTCGCTCTCTCTCTCTCTCTCTCTCTACCTAGTGAGGCCCTCCACAACTTCGTGAGACCCGGTTTCAAAATAAAGTATAAAAAAATAGGGCCGGGAGTGTAGCGCGGAGGTAGAATGCCCCTGGGTTCGATCCCCGGTACCACACACACACAAAAAAAAAATTAAAAAAAAAAAGTTACCCAAGCCAGGAGTGGTGGTGCATGCCTATAATCCCAATACTTGGGAACTTGAGACAGGAGGATCGATGGTTT
>PVJS01026775.1:0-26739 GCA_004027185.1 Glis glis | reverse complement strand
AATCACTGTGCTGAGCACGGGAAGGTGGGGAGGGAGAGAGAGTGGGGTGGAAACTGGGGAGGGCTCAAAAAGTACTGTGTGCATGTATGCCTCTATCACCCGGAACTGCATCAAGATGTAGGATTATAATGCAACAATAAGAAGAAGGAGAAGGAGAAGGAGGAGGAGGAGGAGGAGGAGGAGGAGGAGGAGGAGGAGAAGGAGAAGGAGAAAAAATAACACATTAGGAAAAAACAGAATAAATTTCCAGTAGAGAAACTGTAAGAGAAGTCAAATATTCTGGGGGCAATACTTTTTTTTTTTTTTTGCGGTACCGGGGATTGAACCCAGGGGCATTTTACCTCCGAGCTACACCCCCGGCCCTATTTTTTATACTTTATTTTGAAACCGGGTCTCACTAAGTTGCGGAGGGCCTCACTAAGTAGCTGAGGCTGGCCGCGAACACGGATCCTCCCGTCTCTGCCTCCCAAGTACTGGGACTACAAGTGTGCGCCACCATGCCCTGCTGGGGGCAATACTTTTAAAAGCCTTCAAGAATAAGCCTTTATATTTTTATTTTAAAAATACTATAATTTCTCACAATTAGCTCATAAGAGTGGCGCACACTTGTAATCCCAGTACTTGGGAGGCTGAGACCGGAGGATCCGGGTTCGCGGCCAGCCTCAGCTACTTAGTGAGGCCCTCTGCAACTTAGTGAGACCCTGTTTCAAAATAAAGAATAAAAATTAGGGCTGGAGGTGTAGCTCGGAGATAGAATGCCCCTGGGTTCAATCCCTAGTACCACACACACAAAAAAATTAGCTCATAAGTATTCTGAATATAGAGAATATTAGGAAATAAACTTTGTACTTATCCTATACAATGACAAGCACAGGATAGGACTTGAAAACATTATGTCTTTACACATTTTTGAGACATGGGAATATGGGATTAAAAAAGTAACTTTTAGCCATTTTGAATTTGAAGAACTAAGTAAATACAACACACACACACACACACACACACACACACACACACACACCAGTAGAATCTAAATTTAGCAGCACTGTTAATAGAAGCCAGTACATAAGCATGAGAAAGCATATATAAAAATCTGACAATTTAAACATTTAAAATTGGCAACAGAAGAGAGCATTTACTATTGCCTTTAGATATTTATTTAAAAATTACCATCAAACTTACTAAAGTTATTATTTCTATTGATATTCCGTTTCTTTTTTGTCTTCATGAAAGTGTTTATTTCAAGTATTCATTCATGTCTTCCAATTTCTTACTGAAATGTCCAGGCCTATTTTTCTTATTAAATGCATGGTATATCTTTGTATGTAACACTTCCTCTCTGAGTCCCTAAAATGCTTCTGAAACCATCTCTATATCTTCACAGTATCTCTGCAGGGCATTGTCAGGGTATATTACAGTTTGAGACAATAAACCCCAAAGAATTAAAATCTTAATTATGATTACTAGTGTCCCTGATGGAGAAACAAAATAACTTTTTCTTTTCTGGAATCCATTACAGGATGAGAATTTAAGAAGCAGTGATTGTTCTTTATTGGGTTACATTTGGATCTGAAATGCTTAAATTTTCCTTATGCAAAGAACTAATACACTAAAAATAGAATTCTAGACAATGTCTCAAACATTTGTGATTACCAAGAGAGTTTTGAGATAAACCATTCATGGAAAATTAGTTGATAATGATTTTGATATTTGTTAGCTAGCTTAGAATAGGACAAAATTGTACACTTAAAATTATAACTCTTTACCTTTAGAAAAATTATCTTCTATCTTATTTGTAATATAAGATGAAGACTATGGAAAAAAGTCATAATGGATCAAATAACTTTTTCCTTGAGCAGTTAGATTGTATCTGATTTTGAAAGTCTAATGTTTCAGAGTATCCTTATGCCTCCATTTTTAGAGTTAAAGATGGATACCAGATGGACACCATCTGTATCTATCACTAATGGACCAATGTTTCTCTTCAATGGGCTAAAAATATAGGAAATTAAGAAGATATACCAGAAATTTTCATAATAATGTATAGTAAGTGGACTATTTCTATTTTGACCAAAGTATATGACTTAAAAGTTGAACTGGATGCTAAACTTTGTACTGTGTTAAAATATAACTAGCAAATAGTTCAAGAAAGTAAAATCCAGTTTATCAGAGAATTAAATTTGGTGGTATCAATAGTTATCACAAAGCTCAAAATCAGTCTTTTAAAAAGATAGTAAAAATGATAAGTAAAATAGATATGATTTTATTCTGAAAAATATGGCAAAAATATTTGTTGCATAACACTCTATCTGAAAGAGCACCCAATAATGGGAATGGAGAGTCATAAATCTCTCTTAGAGATCTGTTCTGTGAAATTATTTCTATATGACTTCTGATTTCATGGCTTCTAAAAAGATAAAGATAACTAAAATAGCCTCTCCAAACAAAAGTTTACTTTTACAATAGAAAACATATGTTATACAAGTGAGTATAAACTGTTTTAAAAACATATGATTGAAGTAAAATAAAATATTTTCAAAACTTGTGGACACCACCTGATGCCTACATTTCTTCCCAAATGTCCTAGTCAATGGTCATCTATGTTGTATTTGAATATCTCCACTGATACAAGTTAAATAATTCACATTTTCATTGAAGACTTCTATCTTTAAAAAGTTTATACAAAAATTATTACTTAGGGTTTCTACCCTTTCCTTTTTTTCCCCCTAATGGTCCAATAATACCACAAATAAACACATTAAAAGTACCTTTTGAGCCAGATGTGGTGGCGCACACAGCATCTCTACATGTGCACGTGTGAAAGTGGGGGTGCAGGTGAGGTAGTGAGAGGTTCTGTCTTTTACTGATATGCCACTTCCTTATGGTAAAAATATCCATCCATTTTAAGAATTCCTCCTCTCTTAAATTATGGCCAAAAATGCCTGTGTGGTAGCGCACTCTTGTAATCCCAGTATTTGGGAGACCGAGACAGGAGGATCGCAGGTTTACAGTCAGCCTCATCAACTTAGTGAGGACATCTGCAACTTAGTGAGACCCTGTTTCAAAATAAAAGAATAAAATAGGGCTGGGAGTGTAGCTTGGAGGTAGTATGCCCCTGAGTTCAATCAGCAATAACACACACACACACACACACACACACACACACACACACACATTACCATTTGAAAGTATTTTGAAATACTTTCATATATGTCATTTTGGTATTATTTGATCTACTTATTAGCCTTACAGTATAATTTAGTTGTTAAATTTATTTTATAGAAGATTGAAATTCAGAAGGTTAGCAGTTTGCCCAGTTATATTGCTAGCAAGTGGCAGATACCAATCATAAATTTAGAATGTCTGATAGCAAATTTTTCTATATTATTTTCATGATATATATGATACTTCATTATAGAACAACTATAACCTTTTAAAAAATGTTAGTTACTCAGACATTCAAGGATACCAGATCATGACATCAGGCAGTATCATGGTTAGTATCTCAGGTTCTGATGTCAGACAGACCTGGGTTTGAAGTTGCAACTCACAACTTAGTAACCTTGTGGATGAATTACTAAACACATCAAACCTCATTTCTTCATTTACAAACAGAAATAAAAATAGAACACACCTCTTAGGATAAAATTACATAATTTTAATTCAATGGAATGTCTGGTGCACAGATAATGTTCAATTTAGGGTTAATTATTTTGATTTGATTATAGTATCATCATTTCCTTATATCCCATCTAGTTCTCACTTCTGAAAAATGGACATCCGTAATTCTTCTGATGATATAATATAAATTCTTCTCATAATTATAATAACATTTCTCTGGATTGACTTTAGTTTTTATTCTTTAAGTGAGTCATATAAACAATGCTCTCAAGTTTTTGACATAGTTTTCTTAATGTAAACAAAGAACAATTTTGATTATTAAGAACTTATGTCACATTTTGTCTGTTTGTCCTTGAATGCAGGTTCAAGGATAGCTTCAGCAATGAAGTGAGACTCTCGGCAACCTACGGAGACCCTATTTCAAAATAAATAATAAAAGGTATGGGATCTAGCTCAGAAGTAGAATGCCCCTGGGTTCAACACATACACACACACACAACATAGAAAAGAGCTTAAGATGTTAGAAGATGGGAATTACGAGCAAAGGTGTGTATCCCTTAGCACCGCTCAACAAGCCACTCCAGAGCTCCGTGGTATAAAATGGTAATCATATTTTATTGAGTATCTTTGACTTGGTCGAGGTTAAACTGAGGTAGTCTGGGCTTAGTGAGACTTGGCTGCAAAGTTTTGGGTGGGTTGAGGTCTCCCCTCTTGGGATTGGGGGCTTAGCTTAGATGTGTTCTCACAGTGATAGCAGAAGCTCTGCATATAAAAGAGAGCTGTCACTTCTGCCCACATTCCCTTGGTCAAAACAAGTCATGAGACTGAGCTCAAAGCATAGTCTGGGGTATAAAAATGCAGTACCTCTTGTAGGATCAACTGCAAAATAACATGTTAAAGTGTGTGACGAGGAAGGGAGGAGTATTGAGACCTGTAAATCAGTCTGCCATAAAAGTTCATTGGAAGTACGATTATGAAGTATGGAGAAGAAACAGTCATGATCAACCAAGCTAAAATTGTTATCCCTTCTAGGTGTTTGTCAATAGATGAACAGATAAAGAAGATGTGGTACATACACATAGTGGATTTTTACTTTGCCATAAAGAAAAACAAAATCATGTTATTCAGAGGGAAATGAATGGAACTAGAGAATATTATGCTAAGTGAGATTTGTCAGTCTCAGAAAATCAAGGATCCTATGTTTTCTTTCATATGAAGAAGCTAGAGAGAAAATAGAAAACAAAAGGGACTTCTCAGATAATGAGAGAGACCAGTAGAATAGTAGAAGGAGACCGGGAGAGAAAAAAAATGAATACTGAGGAAGGAACGGTTAATAATATTATGTTCATATATAAAGGTATTACTATGAATCTCACTAACATGTACAGGGAGGGAGGAGGTTGGAGCAGGGTGGGATGAGAAGGGAAATACATCGAGGAATATGTGCAAATGTTTGTATCACTTTGAATCTTACTATGACGTATAGTTACAATGCACCAATAAAAGTATTTTTAAAAGCAAACTTAGCCATCCTTCAGTCCAAAACAACAATTACTTAAAATTTGGTAAACTCGGCCAGGTATGGTAGCATACGCTTGTAATCCCAGTACTTGGGAGGCTGAGACAGGAGGATCGCAGTTTTGCAGCCACCCTCAGCAACTTAGTGAGGCCCTCAGCAACTTAATGAGACCCTGTTTCAAGATAAAAAATAAAGTAGGGCTGAGCATGTAGTTCAGAGGTAAGATGACCCTGGTCCAATCCCCAGCACCACCACCACCACAACAAAAATGAATTCTGTAAACTCTGAATTGTGTGGACTCTCACCTAAGTTATGTGGTTCTATTTTACTGCTACCTGCTGAAATCTCTTCCAACACCTCTGTATGTCTCCAGAACTGCCAGCAGAGGCGCAAGGGCATTAACAAATCAGTCTTTTTCTAATAGACTAATGTCAGTTTTTACTTCATTCATAATGACTCCTTATAGAGGGAAACTAACCAAGTCATAATTGATTTTGCACCTGTCCACTGCAGGCATACATCTTTTTTTCCTGCTGTTACAGAAAGGTAGCTAAAATGTCTAAAATATTATCCAAGTAGGTCACTCACCTGGAAATGAGCCTTCCTTCCTTCCTTCCTTCCTTCCTTCCTTCCTTCCTTCCTTCCTTTCCTTCCTTCCTTCCTTCCTTCTTTCTCTCTCTCTCTCTCTCTCTCTCTTTCTTTCTTTCTTTCTTTCTTTCTTCTTTTTCTTGTAAGCTACATCCCAAGTCTTTTTTAAATTTTTATTTTGAGACAGGGTCTCACAAAGTTGTCAAGACTGGCCTCAAACTTGTGATACTCCTACCTCAGCCTCCCAAGTAGCTGGGATTACAGGTGTTTGCTTGGTTTATCCTTTTATTTCCTATCAACAGAGGAGTAGGAAAAGGAAGAATAAGACTAGAAAATAGGTGGAACTTCTTGAAGTAAGTACATCAACTTTCAAGGCTGTTACTTAGAAATATACGTGTTTACCCTGTCCTTATGCCTGTCCAGTGGGGCATAGGAAAAATGGAGCCCATAGGTCAAATGATCACCCATTTTTAAGGTAAAATGCATTCTCATACTGTTTATTTTTCATTCATACAATTAACATTACAGAAGTGGAGGGGTGGGACAGGGGTTTTCATACTCTGGAATCTGCTGGTGGTATTTAATTCGATGCCTCTCCCTCCCATCGTCTGGGGCTCAAGGCTTGTATTGGTTCTTCCCTTTCAGACTAAATCTGGTGCCCAGAAAAAAGTCACCCATAGTCTACAAAATGCCTCATTTTGGTCACTGAAAATCAGAATTGTGTCTATAATAAACCAGAACTAATCTGATTTTCAAATCATGTTTTGCTTGAACATTTTGAGAAGAAAACAAAAGCAAGTGCAGAAGCAAAAGAAGTAAAGGAAGATCTGGGCACTACTCAAAGTTGAACAATGAAACTTCCTTCTTCTATGTAACTTCACCTAGCTCCTTTGCAATTATCCATGCCTCTGAATATGAGTAAAGTTTAAAAGGAGGAAGAATGAGAGTTGTCATAATAGTAAGAGTTTTTATTTAAGACTACTTTAAGCTTAAATTACATATTTGAGAAGAACTTCATCTTTCTGAAATCAAAACCTGTATTTTAGGGGAAAATGATAACTAGTGACACACATTATTCATATCAGCTAATTAATGAAATCTGGTAGTAAGTTGAAATCTTAAGTTTGGAGAAAACAGACTGATCACATTTCAGTTGCTTAGTATATATGAATGTCACCTGGAAAGAGATGCCAGAGTATCACCACTTTATCCATCAAGGACAAGTACTCTTATATTCCTATTATATCTGTGGTATTGACTCAATTTCATTAGGCCACGAATTATGTGTTTGCATATTAATAGTTGGTTGCTTTCTTCCTGGTCATGCTTAATTTCACCTTTTAAAACCCTGTAAGTATAGACACAGACCCATCCAGAAAAATCTAACCAGAGAAAAGAATAGTAATAATAAACTAATAATAAAAATTTTTTGGATGATTATGTAACAAGAATGCTGAGTAGTGTCCTTTAATTCAGTCTTTACCATTATTCTGTGTTAGATCAGGCTGTTAAAGATATTGTCCATTTCACAGATGAGAAGATGGGGTCTTCATATCCATGAAGACCCAACATCACATAGCTAGCAAGAGGTGGGACAGGAAACCTCCCCAATCATGCTCCTAACCATCATATAGTCTTACTGCCTAGAAGGTGAGAATCTAAGATTACTTATGCTAAAGTCTTGTGTATCTGGAACATTAGATGTCTCTTGTCTTTAGACATAGACATACTGTTGCCTAGTTTATATCACTGGATTCACACTTCAACTTTATGAAAGCTATTATCTATTCTAAACCTCGACCTAATTGTTTGAAGTCTTAAAATTCTGCCTCTTCCTGACCAGGCTGTGTATTTGCCTTTGGAATCCTACTCACCAGACATTGCATGCCTGGGCACTGGTCAGAAAGGAGCTCAAGTTAGCCTTCAGCTTACCACATTTTAATTTTGTGGCTAGTCACTCCCAGAGAAGCAAACCCTAGAGCGTGACCTGTGTTCCATGGTTTCCTCCCCTTCCCAAGACAACCACTTAAGTTTCATAGTATCTCACAGCTGAGCCCAAATGAACTGAGAGGAAAAAAAAAATCTGCCATGAGTCATCTACTCTCTTATTATTTACTGCTTATCTCTAATAAAAAGCAACTTAACAGAGATGACTGGAATAACAGTTCTTAGTTCTATACTGGATTGAATTGTGGCATTTTTATTAGTATTATATTATATCCCAAGGTTTCTAAATTCACTACACAAAACAGAAGCAGGTCTAAATCAGTGATTAGATGTGAATGACTTGCTCTTACTATGTAAATTAGGTCATAGTCAATAGTTCAGTATACAAGTATTATTTTTATTGATTTAATTCCAATATTTCCATAAACTGGAAGGAAAATGGTAGCAATAACAGTTAACAAACCAGAAATTATCTTATTATGGCCTCTCTTAATTACCTCCCTATAAGAACACTGAAATTCATAATATGTGGTTTATTTTCTTTAAACATATAAGTTTGGTGTGTATTTCTACCATTAATCATGTCTACTTATTTTCCCCTGGGAAATCAAGGAGGTAATATGTTAAGTGATTTGATAAATTTCCCAATACTTTGCAAAACAGTTGGACAACTTTTTCTTTGTGATGCTAGATGGCACTACTAGTCAACACTTTGTTTTTCACAGCTAGCTATCATATTCTAAAAGTTTTGAACAGGCATATGAAATAAAGTTTAATCTTAAAATCTGATGATTAAATATTGATTATTATGAACTTTCAGTAAACTCACTTGAAAATTAAAATCTTTCAATTAAAGGAAATTATAAAGTTGCATATAAAGCAGAATAAAAGAACTATAGGACAAACTTTTTAGCTTTATAATTAAATTTAAACATTAAGGTACATTTACTTTATTGGCAGTTGACAATAACACCTCAATGTCCAGTAAGCAGTTGTTCTAAAAGAGAGAGGTATAAAAAGTATATCAGTCTGTAGAATTCAATGCTCTTAGATACAATGCTAGTGTTTTTTATAATACCTAAAATACTTCTTCAGGATATCTTCAAGTATCTTTTCTCTTAAATCTAATAGTCATTAAAACAAAAATAAATAAATCTGCAACTTTCTTTCTTTCTTTCTTTCTTTCTTTCTTTCTTTCTTTCTTCTTTCTTCTCTCTCTCTCTCTCACTGTGTGAAAGTATTACCCTATTTCCAGGTAATTTATATTGTTCGATGTTTATGTAAATGAATCTGCTTTTCTATAAATGGCAATAGGTTTATGCCAAGGATAATTAAAAATCCACATTAGAGAATTGTTGGACCCTGAAGTTCTTCCAGTGCCACATAAAGAGTTATGTCTTGAATACATTCAACCATTGTTACTGTCTGATCTTTCTCTATGTTTGGTTAGTATCGAATACCAGTCTTTTGTTTATTGTATGGTAAGCTTTCAAAGAAAAGGCAAATTCTCAGCCATTTATGCAGACATTTGAATACCATGTTTTAATGTTTGGATCCTCCAAACGGAACCTTCATTCTGACCATTAGCTGGGTCACTAGCCAGGCTCCTAGGGCCTCACCTGAGTAACTTGAGAAGCTCCTCAATCTGGCTCTTTGATTTGGCTTTCACAGGCCAGTACTTTTTATTTCTTCTCATCTGTCTGCTATCATGTTAACAAGCCAAGGGGAATCTCAGCAGCTCATTGACAACATAATAAAATGAGATTTGAATTTCACCAGCTAAAGAATGTGGCTTACTTTTAGGGCTTTCAGCTTGAGACTAATGCTTTCAAGTGTGACTTGATAATCAAATAAGGACAAGACAAAACAAAACACAAATCAAACAAACAAACAAACAAGTAAAACCAAAGTGGTTACCCACAAGGACCACTGGGCGTAAGTCGGCTGCCCCTGATTGAAAACCCAGATAAAAGTCTCACAAGGATCAAAACAACACAGCATCTTTCATGTTACTGACATATCACCACCAGGCTCATTCCAGTGTTTTGTACTGTTACCTGACTTGCATTTTGTTAATATGAAGCCTGGTTCAAGAAAAGTCAATTGAAAAGCTGCTGGAAGACTGCTGCTTCATTTTAGGAGTTTAGAATAAATAGAGAGAATATGTGATCACTAAGTTCCTGGGATGGATATTTTATCACATATCTCATGGCTGCTGGAGATTTTGGCAACTTCTAAAGGCATCTTTAACCTACATAAGTTACAAAGAAAAAAAAATCCTAGAAGAAAGACATTGTTATTCATTGTACAAGAAAAATCAAGGACATTTAATGAAATATTGTGACAAAGAGCTGCAAATTAATATCTAATCTCAAATACAAGCAAGACTTTTATCCTTCTAAGTAGGCTGACCAAAAAGACTAAGACAAATTGTTTTAATTATGTTTATATTTTCAAGCCACATTTTTCCATATACAATTAAGTTATTTAAAATTCTACAATTGAAGTGCTTTTCTTTAATAAAGAGGTCTGGGTTTATTTGATTTGGTATAGTTAGATGTCTAACGTTTTAATTAAGGAAATTGCATTTGCTTTCTTGACATTTGTCTATACTCTAACCAGTTGTTTTATCAGTTACACATGACACATAAACAAACTTTGAAAATTAGTGCACTGTTTATTCCTCATCCTGCAAAATTTAGATAGCAGAAAGATGTACACTATATGTAAATAATGTATGTGTGTAATAGCTTGCATGCAATAGGAAGTTAGGTAAATAAAGCAACTCTAATGTGCTCTATTCATTATTAATTAGTGCAACACAAGAACTTAAATAGCTCAGGCCATTTTAGCAGGAATAAAGAAATTTGTTTTTTTTTTTTTAAAGCAGAGGTCCTGTAACAAATCCTATTTCTTAGCTATACTAATTGCTATCATTGCAGTTAAATCCTTGCTGGTGCTGACAGGTAAAAGCAAGCTAGATCACTGCATGGCTAAAGAAACCCAAACAACCCTAAACAGCTTTGTTTTTCTAGTTCTATGTCTTGAGAATTTGCTGTCTGGATTGCATGCTGTATTCAGTATTGTAGCTCTTGGCATTTTAAAAACAATAGCACTGTAGCATTTTAGCATGCTATTTCATGATAAAATAAATGTGGCATTCATTAAATTATGCAGGTATATATTTAAAACTCCTCATGTGTCTAAAGTGCAGAATAGGCACTTGCCAGCCTGGTATTGATACACTACAGTGTAGGTTTGATAATGTATAATGCATAAAGCATTAATCCCGACTTCATTGATAGTTAGGGAAACATTTCAGAGATAAATATGTTAAATTTCGCTTTGCTTTAGGCTTTCTTAAAGTTAATTAGTATACCAGTGATGAAGATGCTTTATTCCTCTTTAATACTTTCATCCCAGGGTGATATTTGCCCGAGGTTGAACTGTTTTTGATTAACTCTATGTGATAATGAAAACCATGAGAATAGTCTTGTGTACGAGTCCTTCTTTCTGATGTTACATATAAAACTGCGGAAGTCTTACAATATTTAACTCTGGACTTTTTTCCCTTTCTGCACCCAGACCTCAAACTAATTATGAAAGTGTGAGGAATGATTTTATCTAAAGCCATTACTGTTTTTGTAAGGTGTGCATAAGTGAAGAGTTCAGCTTTTTATTGGGGTGAAGAAAACACATTCTAATGAGGCTTCAAACCAATTATTGTGCAGTGAGTCCAACAAGCCATTGTACATAGGGTATTGAGACAAATGGGCCTATGCTTCCTTTCTACCATGATCTGTATATTTTTATATAGCCACTTGATGACAATTGGTCATGGTTTCCTCTACGTTCTGAATTTATTATAATAGAGAAGCAACTGACTGAATAAAAATGATGAAGTTGTGTGAGGGGGGCTCTAAAAATACATTTTTTTCCTCCAGAAACTATGTAAGAATGTGAAAAATAAATATTCTCTCCTTCCATTTTATTTTTCTTCTGTTTTGGTGAGCCCATTTCGATGTTGATTTTTATCAAACAGGCTCAGTGTGCTTGTCCATTGTAGTCAGAATCACAAGGCCTAAATGTCAATCTAGAGACACCTATAATTTTTCCATCATTTGATTCACTCTTTGCAGAGTTAGGTCTGAATCCAAAAGGGAAAGATAATTAATAAACCAATTGTAAGTTTATTATACTTACAAATATATTTCACTTTATGCCTTCTCTTCTATTCAGTTTTTTTTCACCATCAATTAGAGCAATTTTAATCAGTGAAAACTGTTTATATCCAATGGGCTTGGTCATAATAACCTATGTGTTTGATAGTTTGCTTCAGTAAATGAAAGGTGTGTTGGGAAAGTAGCACAGGAAGGGAGGGGAAAATCTTTAATATCTTGTTGAGGACAACTAGCATCTTTGACATTTAGTTTTACAAAAAAATCTAAGTTTCATAGTTTAAGAGCAGGTCTGGTGACTCAATCGGAATTCTATTTGCCATTACACAAGCAATGGGCCATTTCTCCATCTCTATTCATTGTGTTAACTCCATCGCCAACTAACTGAAATCTCTCTTCCCCTCTGTCTTCTATGAGATAGTGTTTCCAATTGGTCTAGCACATCATCTCTAAAGTAGGCAGATACAATAGTCAGAGTGTCCTCATAGACTGTTTGCAGGCTGGTTAGTTTGACTTAGTTCCCACGTCTGTTCCAATTAACTGTAGTCCAGGCAGGCCACACATGGTACATTAAAAAAAAAAAAAGAAAAAAGGCAACTCAGGCATAACAAACACATCAGATTGGGGTCTGAGTATACCAGTGAGTCTGAGATTTCTCACAAGACTTCTATATAACTGGCAGATAATTTGTGTGGCCAAATAATGTATTTGGATCTAGAGAAAATAAATGTTTATTTTATCTCATGAAATTTTTACTATTTATATTGCTCAAATATAGCTAACTGATCACTTTAAAACAACTGTTTGAAAAAATAACGTATCTTTTAAGAATTGCTAAAAATATTTAAATATACTTGAAATGTACCTTCCTCTGCTCTTATTAGCTGAATGCTGTAAAGTTCTTAATTGTTGAGAGCTTCTAATGAAAATTGACATAAGCCTGCATGGTTGGATCATTTCATTGCCTTAAAGAAATACATTGAAAAGAAATTGAATCATGATGGAATGAGCTAATTCTAGGAATTCAATGGATATTTAATGGACTATTTCCTACATCGTACAACAAATGGAACATTTTTCAAAAGGAAGAAAAGTCATGAAAATGCCTGTAGACACAAAAGAATAATAAAATTTTAAACTACAAAGCTAATAAACTAGATAAACTGGTGTTGTGCTAAGGAAACCCATCCTCATTCATTAAAGTCTAACATCTGAAACCACTAAGCTATCTGTCCCTTTCCACTACTGTAGTACAAAGGTGCTAAGTTACAGGCATCAGATGAGCTCTTCATACATTTAAACTGAACTTTACTTGAAATACTACCAAACATATTCAAAGAGTGTTTCCTTTGAAGAGTGTTTGTGAAAACTCTGGTTGTATTTACATGTATACATATAAATTTATATACAGATTTTTTTAACAAGCTATCATCTTAAGAGAGAAATTAGAACCAATAGCCTTTGACTAGTAAAAGTTGAAAACATGGATATCATTCATGAGTCTGGGGATTCAACATATGTACCCTGTTGATGCTATTGACTGCAATACTGAAAAATTAATTTTTAGAGTTCAAATAGACTTGTTTATCTTTTGCTTCTTCTGTGCAAAAATGTATCTTAACAATTAGTATTTTGTTATATTTAACATGAATTTAATGCTCTTTTTAAATTAAGATATCAAAGATTTGATCAAATTATTTTTCATAGTATCAGTCTGAGATTAATAGCCATTTCTATTTTATATACATGGCATGTTTAGGTCTATTCTAATTTGATCTAATTATTTTAAAAATATTATACATCAGAATAATCCCACTAAAAAAACTTAATTTTTGTTGCATCCTTGAAATCCAATGTTATTTTAAAGCTTTATTGCATGTGTCATTTTATATTAATTAATTACTTTAATTTTTACTTTTGGGCCAAAAACACATAAAATGGAGAGGCCACACAGATAAAACATGATGCAATTTTAATATGGGATATATACCCTTTTAGGAATACTTGCTGTTTAGAAAAATCTGAAAATAATGACAAAAATAAGAAATGTGTTTCCCATTTATTGGGATTATATCATTTCTAAAAGTACAATTCCCAAAACAGTTTTGACTTACTGTATAGCACTGTCTAACAGAATTTTATGTAATAATGGAAAATCTCTATGTCTACATGTCTGAAAACACCAGCCACTAGCCATATGTGGCTTTTGTTGTTTTTTTTTTTTTGCAGTTGTATAATTCAACCGAGGAACTGAATTTTAAAAATTTATTTTAGTTAATTTGCACTTAAATAGTATGTGGCTGGTAACAACTCTATTGGACAGCATAGCATAGAGTATTGACTCAATAAAATGGTTGATTTCTTTAGCACTGACTTTATCACTAGGGAGGGAGAAATGCTAGAGTAGTTCCCAAAACAACCTTTAGAAACAAACAAAAAAATTAAATATGAGGAAATACTTGTGCCTAGGTGGTGTGAGAGAAACTTAACTAGAGTATCTGGAATACTTTGGGTCAAATTTACAACTCCTAAAGTAGAAAAGGATTTCTTAAATTTTTGTGGAATTTACAGCTATTGCCAGGTGTACTTTAATTTGCTCTTTGAATGCATGGTCAAGCCTTTGGAAACAGATAAATGTGCAAAATAGCTATTAGGAACTAACTGCACAATATGAAATCTAATACTATGAGGAAGCTTATTTGGCAACTCGTGCAATTCTAAATACACTATATTTTGAAGCCAAAACAAAAGCTCAAATTCTACCTATGTTATATACAATCCTGAAAAATTAAGGCAGGTGAGTGTTTCTTAAATGTTGTATTCTAGTTGTATTATTTCTTTATTCTAGTTGTATTAATTCATTAACTTCAGGATAATAATTCAGTGCTACACTTTACAGCCAGTTTTCAAATTGCTGTATTAATTCCGACTCCTTCTATCCCTGATTACCTCCCTTTTCTTTCCAGAATGGTTATGCTGTGTGCAAGTCCGATTAGTCTCTGTGTCCGAATACATTATTGCTCCCTGGCTTCCAGTAAAGGATCCTGGCTTCTGTGTTTCTAATCAAGGTCTCCATTAAACAGTCACAGAGGTTATTGTTTGGTTATGTTTGTAGTTAGTAGCTCTTAGCTTTATCTACTTAGTGGTGGTTTACAAATTCCTGCTAATGCTAAATTAGAACAGTAATTTCTGGTGGCTTCTACTCTTATTTTTCCTTGCCCCTTCCCCTGTTGCAGAGCACAGCTGAGGGAGGAGGGGAAACCACTGAGAGGAGATGAAAAGCTTTAACAAACTCACCCTGTGGGACAGTGGATAAGGAAGATCACAGTTGTTTGGTCTGGGGATCTGGATCTTATTAATGTCACCAGGCTTCCCCAATCCTCAGTGGCAGAAATCTGGATTCTTCCTGCTGTTAACAGGCCTTAACATGAACTGAAGTTCACTAAACTTTCTGTAACTAAATAAACTCAGGGTTGCTGAAATTTTGCTCCTGCCTTTAATAGTACTGTAAATGGAATAATGTTGGTATTACCACCATGCAGCTGCTCGATGTTCTGAAGTTGACATATGCCACAGCATGCTATTTGGGCTGCTTTCTTTCCATAATAACCTGCTTTCCTAGATTTGGACATTAAAACATGCACTTTTGTAAAGCACCAGCAGAGAATGTGCTGTAGTATATTTTCTGCATTGTCCTTGCTCTTCTGTTTCAATTGAAGCAAACTTCTACTTTTGCATTTTAATTGATACCACAGATATTTCAAGGACAAATAACAAATCACAGAGAAGGTAAAAGGATTGTTTAATCTTATATATGAGTAATTCGCTTTTAATTATTCCCTCCTAAAATAGATGGGATATTAATAAAAATAAAGTTTCATTCCATTCAATGAAAAATATTTGTTGATACAGTGCAATGAATCACTAAATGGTATATGAATTAAAAGCATATACACAGTACATATGTGTATGTATAGACATACATATTTAATTATACATAACATATCTAATTTAGCAAGATGGCAAATGTATTTGTTTTTTATAGTAGAAAATAATGTGATCTTTTAGTTTTAGTTATGATTTCATTGTCTTGATTTATTATCATTATTATTATTGGTACTGGGGATTGAATCCAGGGACATTCTACCTCTGAGCTACACTCCTAGACCTATTTTATTATTTTTATTTTGAAACAGGGTATCACTAGGTTGCTGAGAGTCTCATTAAGTTGCTGAGGCTGTCCTAATACCTGAGATTCTCCTGTCTCAGCCTCCCAAGTACTGGGATTGCAGGAGTGCACCACTGAGCCCAGCTTGTCTTGATATTTTTTCAGAATGACAATAAGCTTTTATGGCTGAAATAGCTACTCTAAAAATAACAAAAACTTCAAATACAATCTCTAATTATTGCCATTCAATAAAACTAGTACAATAAGATTGTAACTTACTGGATCTGTTGTAAGGAAAAATCAAGATACATTAGTGAGAAGTCTCATGGTTTGTGGGGTATTTTTCTTTCTCAAGAAACTATAATAATGTATAAAGAATAATATGTCAGCATACATGAAATAATTTATTTTACTTTCACCTGTAGAGCTAAACCTCAACCTTAGCCAAATGCAACTGGCTAATGTATCAGTACAGTAGCTAATACATAGCGCCGCTTCTTGCTTTCCACTCTACAGGCATTAGCTTGCCTAGTTTGTATGAATGTCTAATTCTCATGCCAACCCTATGGTGTAGGAACCAGTACTATCTGCATTTTTAAAACAAAGAACCCAAGATGCCAAGGTATTAAGTCAGCTTCTCTTGACCACCAGCTGGTACACTGCAAACCAGGATTTTGACCCAAGCAATCTGGTCCAATATCTGTTGCAGCATTCTTAATTAGGACACAACATTGTCTCTATTTTTTTAAAAGCCTTTTTTTCTTATCATTGCTTTCAACTCTGCTGCCTTACACCCCTGACCTCTTCACTATATCTTAATATGTTGAATAATTTTATAACTCTCTGGTCCCTTCCATTTATCAAAATTAGACCAGACCTTCCCCGTTAGTGCTTGAGGTTGTAACTACGAAGGCTCAGGAAAGAGGAGAGATAGCCTGGCTCAGAGGTAGAGCCTCTCTCTAATGAAGGCCTACAATCTCTGTTGAAGGAGGTGGGAGGGGAAGAAGGAAATGGAAATCTCACTGGTTGGAAGTCAGTGCTGTTTCTGGTGTCTCCTTTAGTTTTTTTTTGTACTTCTGGCCTCCCTCTAGGTGGTATGTGTGGTTTTCTTGGGGTAGTGTTTAGAAGGGTGTCTACCGATGGCCTCTACCCTCAATCCACGAACCTGACCCATCCCTAGTTGGAAATCTCACTGCTGAGTTTGACCTCTGCTTGGCGAGTTCTAAAGATTCTCTGTCATCCATGTTCATTTTCCTGGAGCCAGGGAAACTCTAGGTCCCTCTTCTGTACTTCCTAAGGAAAGCAGCTGGTATGAAATAGATAAATAGGCCTCATTATTTCTACCAGATTTAGATTCAACCTATAAATCAAGTATGATAGTGCGTGCTTATAATCCCAGTAATTGGGAAGTTGAGACAGGAGGATTGGCAGGTTTGAGGCCAGAGTGCAGTAACTTAGTGAGATCCTGTTTCAAAAATAGAAAAATGAAAAAGGCTGGAGGTGTAGCTCAGAAGCAGAATACCTCTGGGTTCAATCTCCAGCATCCCCACCATACATACACACATACACACACACACATGCATGTGCATACACACACACACACACACACACACACACACACACAAACAAAACAATAACGATTCAAGCTATAAATGAGAAATTAGAGAACTGTAATGAAGAGACTCATGTTAAGCTTATTCTCCATGTTGGCTATTAAAATGTGCAATTTTGGAAGGGAGATTATTGATGTGGGTTGATAGCAACTCTTTAAAAAACTTTTAGGATTTTTGTATATTGATTTTCATATATACAGTCAGTCTCCAACTCAGACTGGTTTAACTTAAAATTTTTTTGACTTTACGATGGTGCAAAGTAATGTATTCAGTAGAATGCATACTTCTGATTTTGAATTTTGATCTTCTCCTGGGCCAGGGATATGCAATCTGGTGCTCTCTCCTGATGCTGAGCAGAGGTGGTGAACCACAACTCCCAGTCAGCCACAAGACCACCCGTGTGAGCAACAGATACCCCAACAGATTTTGCATTCTCCAGAGATGGTGTTGTCTTTAGAGGGTTACGGCAATTGATAAAAATTATTCTTTAAAAAATCTGCCCTGCTTTTTCCCTAATTGGCCACATCACAGTCAAGGGAAATATTTTAGCTTTACAAAAAGGAAATATTTAAGAAATAAAGGACAATTTATTTTTTCCTTATTTTAATGAGCTTGATAAAAGAATTGTCTCCTTAAATTCCGAGAAGTGCAAAAGATGGAGAAGTGCCTCACATTCCCTGAGCATCATATAAATTGGGAGAGGTTTGGATTTTATTGGCCAGAAAAGTACCAGCAGCCCCCTCAGTGTGGTTGCTAGGGACCTTGGATGCCTAAGGTGAATGGAGCATCTGGTATTTGCTAGTGATGCTCCATTTGCATATCGAGGAGGTGGAGATGGGAGTCACTGTTTTGCTGGCTGGAGGCAGACATATGCAAAGATGGAAGTAAATGTCTTATTTGCCAGGTTCTCTTGCCAGTCCCGGCACTAACTGCCCAAGGGAGCAGAAGACTGAAAGATGCTAAAGAACTGCTGTGAGACTGATTCTCCCCCGCCACGTCACCTATGGCTTAGTTTCATTATTCAGTATTTTTTCCAGTGTATTCACTATAGCTGTTTTATCATTTACTTTACTTCTATCCGGGGTCCCAAGAGAGTGGACATTGGCTCCTTGTTGGGGGAAAGCAAGGTAAACATAGCGGAATGTAGTTTTATTCAAGAACTGTTTGCAAATTAAGAGCCCGGCAAATTCTACTTCTCTTAGCTCGGTCATACACCCTCTTCAAATATGCTTTATCGCCATTTCTGCTTGCCTGGTGGGTAATTGGTGAATAATTGGTAGAGCAAGCATGTGCACTTGCATGTACTGAAGATATGGGTTAATAAAGTTCTCCTTTGTCTTTCTCCAGTTCGCTTTTTTCTCCCAATTGTCTTGTTCTTTTTCACGCTCTGGCTCAGCCACGTCGCCATCTATGCTTGCTCAGTCACCAACTTGAAATCTCTCCTTCATGTCTTCTTTTCAGTGAATCACCAAGTCCTGAGTATTTGACCAACCACATATTTCTCAAATATATATTCTTCTCCACTCTATTACTCTTTGTCATTTTCTACATGGACTGATGCCCTAGTATCTTTACTCAATTGCCATGCTCCTTTGACTTTAATCTACTGTAAAAAATATTTTTGTCTCCATTCGCCATAACCACATATATATATGCAACTACGGTCCAAATGTGCCAGATAATTTACAACATGCTGTTTCTCACATCTGTAACCATCATTTAAGCTGTTCTTTTAATCTAGAATTTTGCTTGTGTGGTTTTGGTTTTTTGTTTGTTTTCAGTGCTAAGGATTGAACCCAGGGCCTCCTACGTGCTAGGCAAACTCTGAACAATATTCTCAGGCTATTGTAGAATTTCACAGCTTGCATGCTTCCTTTTCTTGTCCCTTATTAACTGTGTCTCTTTTCTGAAGAGTCCTCACAGATGCGGATTCCTCCAGGAAGTCTTCATACTCATCTTGGGCTGAATGAAGGTGCCCAGCCAGTGCTCATGTAGCATCTACTGCCAATTCCATACCATTTTATTTATTTATTTATTTTTATTTTTGAGTTTTGGTATTGGAGGTTAGAACTAGGGCCATTCTACGTCTGATCTAAACCCCCAGCCCTTTTCATTTATTTATTTATTTTTATTTTGAAACAGGTTCTTGCTAAATTGCTGAGGTCTTGCAAAGTTTCTGAGGCTGGCCTCAGACCTGCAATCCTCCTGTCTCAGCCTCCCAAGCACTGGGGTTACTAGTGTGTGTCACCATGCCCAACTCCATGCCATTTTATAATGATTTCTGGGTCTGTCTCCCCTAATAAAACTTGAACTCCTTTCTCTAACACCTAGCAGAATATCGGAGATATAACAGAAGTTTAATAAATTTGAATCAACAAATAATGTCAAAAATATCAATCTGAATTAAGATGTTTTTCCTCCCAAAGAACAAGTAGAAGCATCCTAAAATCCTTACTAGTTAACTTCCTGAGAAATCATTTTTATACAGTTTAAAGAACATGCAGTGGCTCACTAGCCCTAAATTGGAAACTCCTGAAACACCAGGTAGCGACCTATTTTATCTTCCCTCTTCTCTCCCCTGGCGGTCTTGGGGTTCCTTCACGTCCCTCTGCTGTTCCACAGGATTTGCTCCCTTTTCTCCCAGGCTCCCTCCAATGCCGTTCCCTCTTTGCTGTCTTTCTTCTGCACCATCCTTCCTCAAAGCCAGTTCGTCTGGTCTGAAGGCCAGCTCTGGAGATGTGAGCACTCACATCCAGCAGGAGGTGCTGGCATCAGGGCATCCTGAAGGACTGCTTACTGGCAATGGAGCCCCTTGATAGCGTTATTGCTTTACATTCACGACAAGCAGCACCATCATATAGTTGTAAGCAACTATTGCTTTCACAGATACCTCCTGTACACACTTCGTCTTTTTTAAACTTTCATGTGAGTATATTTACATAACATTATATATACACAGACATTGACAACATTTCAGAAAGTTTGTGCCAATTTACTTTTTTACTGGTAATGCAAGTTCCTCTCTTTTTGTACTTTTGGGCCCAAATAAATCAATTTTAAATGTTTGCATAACACATTT
Source organism: Glis glis (assembly GCA_004027185.1). Taxonomy (NCBI): domain Eukaryota; kingdom Metazoa; phylum Chordata; class Mammalia; order Rodentia; family Gliridae; genus Glis; species Glis glis. The sequence continues at coordinate 6,026 of PVJS01026775.1, read as the reverse complement.
CTACTCATCCTTCAGTTTAATGGGGTAAACCAAGTCACAGCTTGTCAACTCTGTGAAATCCACAGTCTTTCCCGGCAATAGCATTCTCCTGGTCTCACTGTGTGGGTAACATTGTGCCTGGTTTTAGGTACCCAGTGGTATCCTTCTCTCTTCACTCTTTTCCATGTCTATAAAAGCAGGGAAATTATTCATTTACACTGTGTGAAGATACTATTAATTTCAGAGTATCATCTGTAGAAGTTTTCATATTGAAAGTCTTTTATTTTTCATTGCAGATGGACACTTTTAATTCTCTATCGTGGAGATTTGGAGTCACATAAAATCACAAAATAGGAAATTATGAAGGAACTTTAGAACTCCCTCTAGTGCAAGATTTTTATTAATTAATATGAAAAGTGAGACCAAGAAGGCTGAATGGTGTGCCCCAAATGACGAAGCTGATGACATGACCTAGCTTGGATTCCGTACCCTCCAGTTTCTTTCTCTAAGACAGGCAGGACTATGCAAAATAGAATTGGTGAGAATGGGCACCCGTACCTTGCTCGTGATCTTAGAGGAAAAGCTGTTAGTCTTTCTTCCTTGAGTATGATGCTAGCTGTGCATTTCAGCTTTGTGTGTGTGTGTGTGTGTGAATGTGTGTTTGTGTTTGTGTGTGTGTGTGTGTGTGTGTGTGTGTATGTGAGTGTGTGCATGCACGCATGTGGCACTGGGGATTGAACTCAGGGGCATTCTACCTCTGAGCTACAACTTCAACCTTTTTTTAATCTTTTATTTTGAAGCAGGGTCTTGCTAAGTGGCTGAGGGTCTAAGTTTCCCAGGCTGGCCTCAAACCTATGACTCTCCTGTCTCGGCCTCCCAAGTACTGGGATTACAGGAGTGCACCACCATGCCTGGTTTACTTCAGCTATTTTTAAATGTTTTATCTCTCAATCTCTTTCAAACTTGAAGTCATGCCATCAAATTTCTGCTTCCCCTAAAACAGTTTTCTACCTGGAAAGTGACTTATTAGAGTGTATGCTCTCCCTCAGCCTACAGATGTTCAGCAAGATACGGGCCACGCTTCATTATTACAATAACATCAGCTTTATTTTGGATGTTCCCTATCCCACCTTCCCAAGACTAATTAGCTGCCAGATGCCTGGCTTCACCCCCACTCTGTTCCCTTGGGTTCAAATAGGAGTCTCGTTTTCCTCCTTTGGATCAGTTCACACTTTACTTGGCTCCTTTCAGGCCTACCTATTCAGTTCATGTGGCATTAATTTGTCCCCACTGGTGTGCTGTTCAAGTAACTTAGCGCCTAGGTTCGGTCTCCTCTGTTACATTAAATGTTGTGAGTGTGGTGAAGTCAGGACTTTGAAAACCACAGGTTCTGGGAAACGTTGACTGAAGGCTGCTGCGGCCTGTGGAGTGATTTCATTATCGCAGCAAACCCGTCTCAACAGCTACCAACAAATGCTGCTGCTCAGGACAGTAGCATTTCACAGCTGCTAATAAGTTCTGTGAGGAAGCACAGCTGCCGACTCTCATTGAGGAAAACAGAAACATTCCGTGAGAGCGGGAGGCAGGAAAAAGAACAAGTGCACGGAAAAGAAAATATAGATCTGTTCTTGTTTTAGACGATTTAAAAGAAGATATAATTGCATAGCATTCCTCTTTTTAAAAAAGCAACTGTAACTAAATAAACTAAAAATAAAAATTGAAATTTACTTATTTTAATGTATTGAAATGAATTCTTGTAAATTGATGGAATGATTCATTCCTTCATTTTTGTGGTACTGGGGATTGAACCCAAGGGCATCCTTCCTCCGAGTTACATGCTCAGCCCTTTTTCATTTTTTTTTTTTTTGAAACAAGGTCTTGCTAGGTTGCTGAGAGTCTCACTACATTGTTGGGGCTGTCCTTAAACTTGTGATCTTCACCTCTCAGCCTCCCAAGTACTGGGATTACAGGTATGTACCACTAAACCCAGTTTATGTTTATTTTTTAAATCCAAATTATAAAAACTTCACAAAATAATGTGTTGGAGCTGAAAAAATTAATTTATGTAGAATTAAATTTATATATTGTCTAAAGCTGAAGGACCAGACTATCATAACCTCTTCATTTTTTCTTTTTAAAAAATCAAATTTTTTAAAGTCACCATTGAAAATTAACTCACAATGGTATGTAAGAACTACACCTTGTGTTCCTTTCAGTAATATAGTCACCGATAATACAGATATATAAGTTATTAACATTATATACCTAGCACCAACATTAAGCTAATTTATTCTAATTTAAAAGAGGTCAAGAATTAGTAGCTCTGAAATAATGCAATTGCTCTCTGATGTTGTTATAATATTCAATAAAGTCTCCAAATACATGTTACTGAGGAAAACTGGTATGAGAATAACAGTTTGGGAATCAGCCTGGTGACCCAGAGATTCTCATTTACAGTGTATTATCCTAAAGCAGTGGTTTCCAATGTTTAAGAATATGCTTAATAATGTGTTAAGCTATTGGTCATTCTGAGAGTTTTTTATGTCCCTGTAAAGAATTTGTAGGTGTGAGCCATTTTTATAGTAACAGAGGTCATAGATCACAACATTTTTAACATTTGTTAAATGGAGCCATATTTTTAGCTTTGTCCAGATTTAGGAAGAATGTATCCCATGTCAAATAGGCTGGGAAAGAGGAACGAACCGTGACACCTATTTATAGGTATCCTGTTAGAGGGGGATATTCCAATGAGAAGGGGAAGTGCTTTCGCTCAGCTACATTTTGTGGAAAAATTCAAAAGGGCCACACTATTTCTCACAATATTTCTCTTTCTGTTCAGGTGGAAACTGAGTAATGTCAACCTTCCTGAGTGTCACAAAGGTGGACGTTGCCGGCTGACAGCTCACCGACTGTGCTGCCTACAGAGAAGACGTTTGTGAAGAAGGTCTAAAACCACTCGCAGCCTCAAATCGGTTACATATGAGATGGTCCTCACAGCATCCCGTTGCACAAGCAACTAAATTGTGCTCTATTAAATTTTAGCACTTTCAACAATGAGCACTTCAGTTGTTCAGAGACAAGTTGTTTATTTTCTGTTCACTGTCTCAGAACAAAAGTGACATGTAAATGACCACCTGGAATTTTATTTTCCTGCATTGGTTTCTTGGGAACACTTCCTTTGTGTCCCTTCCTTTATTAAAGGGAGAACAACACGGAAGCGTAGAGCTGTGAGAAGAGCTGTGGGTTTTGCTTTGGGCCCTACCCCCTCTTCTGGATGGTTTCCTTGAACGAGTCACTTAAATTTTCTGTCTCAGATTTCTCACATATAAAATGAGAACATTATTTACTCTGATTTTGGAAACCAAGAAAATGCAATCACTCTACAATACCATAAAAACTTAGAAACTCTCAAAGGCATCGTTCTTTGGAGATGCTATATGAGCAGCCATAACTGTTATACTGTGCCTTTATTCTGAGTTAGACATCCCACCGAGCACAGAATGCCAGCCACAGGCATTGGGGCCATCATCCTCATTTTATGGAGGCAAAATTGGGGCACAAAAGGGTTAAGAACTTGCTAGAAAATACTTGGTATGGTAATATGACCATTCCTTTTATTTTTTCTTATACTGGGGATTGAACCAAGGGGTATTCTACCTCCAACCTACACCCCCAGCACTATTTTTGTTATTATTATTTTTTATTTTGAAAGAGTTTCTTGCTGAATTGCTGAGGCGTCCCTCGAATCTGCTGCGTCAGCCTCCCAAGTACTGGCATTATAGGCGTGCACCCCCATGCTAACTTCATGACCATTCTTAATGCAGAAGGTGCTATGTGGCCTGAGGTATTCCCTTTGGATAAACTGGAAAACATCTCCCTCCATGACTGAAGACTTGGCTAAAGCAGACAGTGGCCATAACATTTCATTTGTCTGATTAGTGGAGGTTTTTACTATGTCACAAGAGTGGCAAAGCCAATAATGCAGCTTCTTTCCTCCATACAAGTTGTCTACAGCAGGCCGTGGCAGCTGATGTTCCAGATCCACTTTTGTCTAGACACGAATTACCTATTGTATTGCCTTTAATTTTTGTTCTCCGAAGATGATGAATACAAGCGACTGCATGCTGGCTTGCTACTGGATCTGAATTCCTCACCTGCTGCTGCTGCTTCTTATGGTTCATTGTGGACCCCCTCTTGTTGCTGGATCTTTTGCAGGACAGTTCTGGACTGCTGTTGCATATGTTGAAAATTTTATTTGGAACTTCCTAGTCTTCTTAGTCATGCAGAAGTGATTTATTATTTTTTTTGGGGGGGAGTTTATTTCAGATTGCCAACTCTATATTTAAGTGCATCTAAACATTTTGGACAAATACATAAATATGTTGACAGAGATTATCAAGGAAAATAGCATTACTCAACTGAGCTGTAGGATTGCTCCAGTGATTCGAAGTTACGTCCTCCAGAAGAGAGAGGGAATTGGAACTCCCATGTTGGTCCTTGCTTGGCAGACTAAGCTGCTTATTACTCCAAGTCACTTTTAAAGAGATACCTAAGTACATTCTCACTAAACATCTACTCTTTCTCTCTCAGTAGGATTTCTGCCATCAATTCCTAGCTGCTTTCAGAAAGCTGGACTGTATGGGCACAGAAAGGCAACAGATCCCACTTTGAACATTCTTCCTGAAACCATGAATTAGAACAAGCTAATCTTGTAATTTTTCCACATATTAAGCCCGTCAGAATTTAAAGTGCTTAGAAAAACCTTAAATCGTCTCATTGAGACAGTCTGAAAAGGGACCCATAGTTAGGAGACAAGTAAAGCAAGGTGCATTTTACTATTTTCTTTTTTCTTCCAGCGCCTCCCCTGGTCACCACCTCCCCACCTGTGCCAGGTATTCTCTTCTTGAGTCTACCCTAACGGCATCTCTCCTCCCCCAGGACTGGGGCCTTTCCCCAGGGTTTGCAGGGTCACAAAGGTCAAACTCTGCAAGGTCATCCCAGAGCAGGCACTGGGTCTGAGGACATAGGGAAGCACTGCGCTGGTGAGACCTCAGTGTTGAGGTCAAGTGTAGAGGAAGCGGCAGCGACTACTCCGCTCCAGCCGACTTGAGTTAAGGAAATGCAGACTCAGAGCAAATCTTCAGGATTTCTTCAAGGGAAACCAGAGACCTAATTTTTTTTTTAAATTATGAAATCTTTCACTTTCTAAAAGCTGTCACATGTGTTATGTAAAACTCTGACATAGGCCAAAGAAAACATGTCTGTGGCCTTGATTTGCCCAGTGGGCCATAAGTTTGTGGCTTCTGCAATAAGAAGCAACATTTATTATCTGTGTGATGATGAGTCAGACACTGTGCTCAGTAGTTTACAGAACTTAACCTAAAAATGTTTCTTTTCAGTGTGTGTGTGTGTGTGTGTGTGTACAAGACACTACTGTGTTTCCCTGCAAACCCTTCGTTTGGATTGTGCAATGGTTTCTCTCAATTTGCATCAATTTGGACAATTTGCATCAACTTAGTTTTCAGCTACTCCACACAGACTTCCCTTAACAGTGATATCTCCTCGCTCTGAAATCTATTCACATCTATTGTCTATACCACTAACTTGCTATTTGAGAAACTATTTTATGGTATCTTTTATTGCTTCTCAACTTTTCTTGAATGCTTGAATGTCCTATTTGTTACCCAAGCTAGATTTTTTTTTTTTTAGTGAAAGGAATAGGAAGATTTTTTTTTTTGAGGTACCGGGGATTGAACCTGGGGGGTGTTCTACCTCCATGCTAAACCCCCGGTCCTATTTTTTATACTTTATTTTGAAACCGGTTCTCACGAAGTTGCGGAGGGCCTCACTAAGTAGCGCGCGCGCGCGCGCGAGAGAGAGAGAGAGAGAGAGAGAGAGCTGAGGCTGGCCGCGAACCCTGATCCTCCGGTCTCCACCTCCCAAAGTACTGGGATTACAAGCGTGTGCCACCACGCCCGGCATAGGAAGATCGTGTGTGTGTGTGTGTGTGTGTGTGTGTGTGTGTGTGTGTGTTACTGGGGATTGAA
>PVJS01026774.1:0-26744 GCA_004027185.1 Glis glis | reverse complement strand
TACCGCAAAAAAAAAAAAAAAATGTTAAAAGCACATTCATTTCATTGAGAATTTGAAACAATCAATACAAACATAAGCCTTTCTTGTACTGCAAAGGAAGAATTCTGAGTTATAATTCTTGTCCTTTCTCTTGGTAAAGAAAAAATGAATAACCACTCTATTCACTGGAATTTAGGAAAATTAAATTCTAATCCCTCCCATCACATAAATAAATCTTTAATTTTAGATATATTTGGAGTAATAGATTTCCTAAATTTTATTCACTGCCTAATCCATTAGTTAAGAATCCTTGATTATAAAAGAGTAATGCTTTTTTCAATTAAAAAAAATTTAACCGGACTTGATTTCTAAAAGGTGCCCTTTATTCTCTCAAAAAGAAAAAGGAACATGGGTAGTTCACCTCCATAGCTAATATTACCTTTACTTTTCATAATATTTTCAGTAGATGGGCTACCCAGGGTTTAGCAAAATACATCTACAAACTATTATTAGACTTTGGATTTAATTTTGAGCCTTGAAATAGCATAGTTCATTCACTGCTCTCTGTGACATTTTAAAAACCTGAGCAAACAGTATTATTCTTGGAGAAGAAAAGCTCTTTCTCACTAGATTCAGCATTTAGAAACAATATTGAATTGATTTGAATCAGAAAATTGTCTCTGAAAACCTGAAATGAATATAAACATTAGGCCGTTGATCTCACCTCTTATTTCCTGCCTTAGTCGCGTTCCGTTTCTTTTGAGTAGTTTTTAATATTCATTCAAACTTTGAATGTGTTCAGATGCATCCCATAGCCACAGTCAGCTCTTGTTTTTGTCAGGGCCCTGGCTTACTACACTCTGTATCTCAGGGCTGTACAAGGCTTCCATGCCTTGGGGTAGAGCCCTAGTAGCAAGAAACCTATTATAATCATCCCACCAGGCACTGTCATCTCATGTGTCAAGATCACTTGTATATTTAACTACTATTTCTTCACCCACAAAACAAAAATGGTGCTTGTAGGTGAAGAAGGCTCTCCTACCTTACCTACCCTTCAGGCAGGATTCCTACATTCCTTGAAGGGACAAAGGTTCATATCCTTTTTGCCCTAGGAGGAAAAAAAAAAAAGACTAAGATGCATCATTAATCATGCAAACTGTCTACTACAACACTGCCAGGAAAATGATCATCTTCGTACCACCCATCAATATCCCTGACACCTGTCTAAAAACTCAGGTCATGCATATCCATCTGCCTTTCCAGAAGTGTCAACGTGCAAACACCTCGTCACTATTTTTAGGGTCACATTAAAATTATTCATCACCTGCCTGTCAGTCCATCCAATTTGTCATATTTCCCTGATCTACCAGTGTCTATTACTGGTCATTTCCCCTTTGCATTGTGTTTTTAGAGCATTAGAGTGTAGGATGTTTTTTAAGCCATCAACTATATAAGAGACAATGGAGTCCTACTGTAGGTGAGAGTTCCCACCAGGAAATTACTCTGGTTAATATTCATGCTTAAGAGGAAATACAGACATTAGGAGTTCCCGTGTCTACTACAAGTTTCACTTTTATATAACTTGTGGTGAATGAATTCTGGTTTCTAATGACTTTCATTATGAAATCCACAATATTTTTTGTCTTAGGAAATGGTTCCAAGAGGTCAAAAACACACCTCAGAAATGAAACAAAGCTTTAAAATAAATGGAGCAAGGAAAAGCTTTTTTTATGATAAAACTGTCAGTACTCCAATGCCTAGAAATATTGTGGTATATGCAAAATTAAAAACAAAATAGAAATTTTGATTGAAAAATATGATGTAGCATGAGAAACTCATGACAGCTTGTCTCATCTATTATTCTTAGAATAATGGTTCTATAAAACTAACTTAGCTAGTTGGTCAAATTTTTCACTGATATTGAGTAACTTTAACATTTATTTTACACCTAATGTGATTTTAAAACTAGTATAACTCCATCCTCCTTGCTTCTATTATTTTTTTTCTTTTACCTGTTGTCACGGTCTCTACTTGTGAAATGGGTATTTTTGGACTTCAGAGCCATCTCCACATAGGTAGAAAAGTCTTAGAACTGGGATTTAATGTACCCTTAATTCTGGTTGCTACTGTACACTATACTCCTCGTTGTACACTACTGCCTTAGTTTTCTCATCTATAAAGTATAGATCTCACATAGGTGATCCCCAATGTCTATTTCAGATGAAAGTTTATCTTTCTATCACTCTGTACAAGAATGGCACATTAAGCCACAATTCAGTCCTAAGCAAACAATGACTTTTCCCAGAATTTGCATAAATATTTTAGAATCCTGAAAATGACTAGGAGAATCACTATTGCTATGGTCAACACTGCTAGCCTGAATTCATTGAAATGGTTAAGTTTTAAGCCTAGAAAAGTACCAGTTACTTTCAGGCACTGTCAAGTGACATGCGTTTTAGGGTGAGACCTGTGAAGTAAACTGTCCTGGTTTTCAGCACTTTAAAGTGGCAGATAGAGCAAAATGACCTGAGACCCCCAGTATCCACTCATGTGGAGGATGCAGTGCCTTAGAGAAACTGTGACTTAGTTAGCTACTCAGGTTCAGAATTGTCATTAGTGAATTTCTTAGGAAAGTTGATCAGTTTAACATTAATGCTGGTAATATTTGTTTTGGCTTTATGGAAATAAGAAAGATCAAAGGCAAGCCACATTCCAGCCTCTCTCTTTAAATTCAGAATCCTAGGTTACACTAATAAGCATTTATATACTAAATTGTAATTATTAAAATAACTTTATAGCAAATAGAAAATAAAGCATTAAAGAAATCGAATAATAGAAAATCACATTTATTTCTCATTTACTTTGTGTTGTGGTTTGCATCTACAACCAACTGTCTCATCTCTTCACGATCTGCCTGGAAAGGACATTTAATGAAACCTTTTTAAAAATTAGGAAAGTATAGTTCAGAGATGCTGATGCAGCAGAGCAGGGATTCAAGCCCATGGAGTAGCTATGACTGTCAACGTGAGAAGACAGAAGTGTTACAGAGAAGGTGCTTACTTTGGGTTTACCTGGAAGAGAAAAGAAAAGAGCATCATAAACCTAAGGACCAGCACTTGAAAGACAAAGAGGCTTTGATGAGCAGGCAGGGTTAGGGAATGGCAGATAGTTTGTCATGACCAAAGCATGAGATAAGGGAAGGAAAGAAATGAAGCTAAGTGTGGATAGTTGTCTGTAGATTCAATCAGGGCTCTTTCCTCGTTTGCAATCAAAGTTGAAATTTATCCTCTGTTTAATAGGGGGCCATTGAGCTATTTTAAATAATGCCATATTATAAAAAAGAAGGAGGAGGAGGAGGGGGAAGGAGAAGGAGAAGGAGGAAGAGGAGGAGGAGAAGGAGGAGGAGGAAGAAGAAGAGGAGGACAAGGTGGGGAACCCTGGCAACAGAGTGAAGAATAGGATAGACAGGGAAGGAACAAGAGGCAAGATGAATTAGGAGCCTATCGCAGTGATAATGAAGAATGAATGTTGTGGACAGTGGTGGCAGCAGAGAGGAAGAAACATATTTTAGGTGGACTTAGGAGATAAAAAGTTACTAGATTTGCTAGCTGACTGGATATGAATGCCAAGAGAAGCAGACAGTCAAGAAAATATGAAGGTTCTCTGTTTGGTTGCCTGGATGATGGAGAGTCCTGTTCTCTCTCAGATAGAAACAACAGCATGAGGAAGAGCAGATCTGGGGGCAAAATAACAAGCCAGTGTTTGACAAATTTTCTTCAAGCACATTCACATAGAAATGAACCTGTGGGACCAGTCTGGAGAGAAGCGGAAATGAAAATGATCCTGTGGTAATCCTCAAATAGAGGCTCAGCCTAAAGATGTGGCGGAAAGTCAAGTAGATGAAAAAGCAAAGATGGTCAAGAAGAAATACCCAGGGAATGGTGGGCAGGCAACAAGGGGCCCTGGAAACCAATGGAAGAAGCTTCTCTCTTTTTGTGCCCTGGCTCCATGTTTCTCTTATCTAATCTCAAATAAATGGTCATTTCACTTTGAGAGTTGTATCTAAAAATGCCCTTCTGTTCCAAAACATATATTTCTATACAATTATGTCTAAAGCTTATTATTTGTCCTAGCTGTTAACATCCTCATAGTGATGCCCTTCACTCCTATCCCCCCCCCGCCCCCTGCCCCAGCAGGACCCTTGACACCACTGGAGAGAGCAAGCCTGCTGGGCCACTCCTTGCTCTCCACCTGCGTTCCAGTCTTTCGGCCAATGGCATTTCCTTTTCTTCACTTGGTTTAATTAGAACAGAATGTTGTTTGTGCATTTGTGTTTTTACATTTTTTTAAGACTTTTCTTGGTGCAATGTAATTAGGCAACATAGTGAGATTCAAAGTGATACAAACACACATTCACACAGCACTTGGTGTGTTTTCCTCTGTATGCATCCCTCCTCCCCTTCCATCCTCCCCACACATGTTAGATTCCTAATGAAACTTTCTTGTATGGATGTAAGCTTATTTGAACTATCCCCTTCCTCAATCATTATTTTTTCATTCCCCACTGCCTTCCTCCAATCCCCCTCCACTGTGCTACTGGTCTCTTTCCTCATTTAGGTGAAGTCCCTTTTGCTTTCTATTTTAATTATAGATTCCACATATGAGAGAAAACAGAGGACCCTTGACTATCTGAGACTGGCTGATCTCACTTAGCATTTTTTGTCTACTTTTGTTAGGATATAAACTCCATGACGGCAGGAAATTCATCTTGCTCCCCACTATAGATGCAGTGCCTGGAAAAACACCTGAAACATAGTAGACACTCAATTATCTATTGAATAAATAGGACTGGCAGTTATCTACCTAGAAACCAAATTATATGAGTTTTTAGAGGAAGTTCTGTATCAAATTAATCCATTAAGTTCCAAGTTTTCAATTCTGCGAATATGTCAATGAAATTGAAACAGGTGCATTAGATTAAAAATCATAATCTAGAGCTCATATATATTATATTAATTCATATTATGATATTATACATTATGTAATGGTATCATATGTTATATAATTATATTATATGCTATATTTTTTTATAAGTGTTCCACATCTGGGACAATGGACCAAAATGATAGGTTAATGTCTCTTTCTTCTTAAGAAGTTTTAACCATATTAATATGCTTATTATTTTACAAACTTTTAGTGCAAAGTCATACAAACAGAAGGTGCTAATATATATATGGCTATGTATATATTATTATATATAGGTTTTTGTGTGTATATATAATTATAGCTTAATTTCCCCTTCTAAAATAAACTGATGGATTTCAGTATGGGGTTTAATTTTTAATTTCTACTGGGCAGTTAAAAGACATTTTAAGGAAGAACTTGGATAGAAAAATATAATCCCAAACATTGCTTTGGAAGTAATAGCAAAGACTGTTTACTGAAAGGAGAAGAAAGAGACCTTCATATGCAAATGTATGGCATTTGAAAATGTCATATAGCTACATCTACATATAAATAAGCTGCTCTCTGAATTCCAGGGAAGGGAGACTTTGTATAGCATTAGCCAATTTCTATATCAAGGTAAAGTAAACTAATAGAGTAGCAGTGAGTCAAGGCATGGAAGAGCACATCTTTACTACCTCTTAATACAGTTGTAGCACTCCAGGTCAAAGACCACCTGGCCAAATTCCAAACCAAAATGAAATCGAATCCCAGAGTGCTTGAATGGCCATGGAAATGAGCCAGCTAGGAGAAAAGGGGACCAACAGATCAAAATTTGACAACTCCCTCTCATGTATGTTCTTCCCTTCTTATCAACATAGAATCAAAGGCATCATGAGGTCTCTACATTTAACCTCTATGCCAGGATGTTTTTGTTTGTCTGTTTTAATGTAAAGTTCTAAAGATTGGACAAAAAAAGACTTTTAATTTTTACCACTTTCCTATTTGATATTTGTTCCATTGCCTTGATGTAAGATGGTTGCTTTGGGAAAATTCCTCCAGTAAACCATAGTATGTAAACTGTCATGTAGGGATATATAACTCCTCTGTCTTAAATGAATTATCCTTCCAGGACACCAGGATACCATTCTATAAATTATATTTTTCCTACATTGTTATGGTGCTCCCAGCTCCTGGAGGAGCCACAGGGAAAAACATTTTTAATAAATTATTTTATGCATTTTTTACTGGCCATTTCATGGCATCCATGTGGGAGTTGGGTTTCCCTACCAACAAGAGCCGACTGCAATTCATCAGGTAGTGCCTGCACCACAATTTTATCTTAGGTACTAAAAAAGCACAACAAAGTCTGCCCTGGCCCTTACACAGCATATTTATAAGGGAGCTGGGGCAGAGAGAAGTAGCTTCTAGAATGATAAATGAGGTGAAACGCTTGAATTTTAGAAAAAGAGAAATTTTAATGAGCTTAAGGTATTAACAGGGAAGAAAATGGAAAATCCAGTTTTCAAAGGAAACCAACAAATCAGGATGGTCTTCAGATGGATAAATATAATTGCCACATTTTATTGAACACAGCCGAATGCTTGACACTTTATTAGTACTTCTCTTGGAAATGACCTTCCAATAAAAGAATTATTATCACCATTGGGAAGATTAAAAAATTTAGGCCCAGAAAGTTTAAGCAATTTGTCCAAGGTCATCCAGCTATTTAAGAAGCGGAGGGTATGTGTAAACTCTGATCTCTTTGACCACAAAGCTGGCTGATCTCTTTCCATTACACCCGCCTCTTGATATATAGTGTAATAGAAAAAAGGTACCAAGATGCACATTGGGTACATCTGAAAATATACAGTCTCTTGTGGCAGATATTAAAGGAACCAAAGCAAATCCCTAATGAGGATTAAAAATACCATATCAAAGAACATGTTCCGAAAACTAAAAAAAGAAAAAGAAGTAGAGAAATTTTTGTTGACTTTATGCTAAAATGTGCTGACAAGTGGGGATATTTATGTTTTTCTGAACATCTGGTGGATATTAGTATGTTTTTATTCACAATCTTCTATTATTAATGATAAAGGAAAGCTGGGTAATTATGATATACTGCTACAATGAATGAACATCATGCATGGTTTTTTCCAGTGTATTATAGGATTTCATCATTCCATCAAATATAAAAACATAAAGTTATTTTTAAAAGGAGGAACTTTGATGTTATCTTATAACAAACTTGTTTCCATAAGAATAGACCATATTGAGTCAGCAACACTTGTGTCTAAGAGATGAGGATACATTTCAAATCATGATTTGTTGTTATTAATAAGTGATTCAAATTACACTTTTAATATTGCCTTACACTTGAGAAATGACTTAAACCTGATATATTCTTGTTTTGCAAGACAGAATTCCATTTTTATAAGACTTCATGAGATAGATATTATTTTATTAGACATGAGACACTATGGCTTTTGTCTTCTTTGTAGATTGTCAAAATGAAGTGTACCGCTACTGACCTTATGATCTTCCCCCGGACTGACTCCTATAGGGGGTTTGTTTCTTCAACCACTCGGGGCTTTTACAAGAATCCATTATAACTTAAAACCCAATCCCTTCCATAAAATGCCAGCAACAGTATATTCAAAGGGTGGCTAAGAAAGGTCTTACTGGAGGGGAGGGCTGCCTGTGGGTGGAAGCACTAAGCTCTCTGCAGGTGCTAGCCCTTGGTGCCAGCTTTATAGCAGGACAGTATGACAGCTTTTGTGGCATATACCACACTCCTTAATCCATGCCATCTACCCTTATCCACTCCACTCTATACTCCATATACAGCTAGTTCCCCTATGAGCCATGCATTTTCTGTAGATTATTCCAATAGTGAATACTCTTTTTTCATTTATCTACTTCTTGTCCTATTTCATGTATCAGCTTACATATCCTTCCTCTGCGAATGATTAGAACAGCCACTTTCATTTCTTGAGCACTTAGTATATGCCAGGCATGCTACTAAATAAATACATTTAATATCTCATTTACTCATTACACACATTAGTTTAAAATAGCTACAATTTGTTGAGTGCTTACTGTGTGCCAGACAACATTATACATTTTAAAGACATGCATAATATTTAATAACTTGCCTGTGGTCACAGAGCTAGGAAAGAAGGAAAGCAAGATAGAACAAGACAGGATTGGAACCCAACCTCCCAAGCCTGTTATCTGATTACTTGACACATGTGTACAGGTAGCTACTATGATTTCACCCATTTTAAACCGAGGTCATTTGCTCCCTACCTTCACCCTGGAGTCTGGATATAAGTCCTCTGTGTACAACATGGACTTTCTGCCCCCATTTTACAGCTGAGGAAACACGTACAGAGGGCTACAGGGCTTGCTTTTAAGTCCACCACCAGTAAGGAGAGGCACTAGCTTTTGAACTCAGACACTTTGACACAATAACTCTTGGTTTGCAGGAGAAATGAGATTACTTTCAGTGTTGCAAAAATTCACTGCCAATTACCACACTATCTGACTCATACAGTATTTCAATTATGTACTGTGAGACTAATAGCAAGCATGCCTTGTGTGTAGTATCTCTTCAAAAATACTATGAAATATTTAGAGAATAAGAGAGAAATGATTGTGCCTAAAGCTCTTCAGGCTCATATTTTACTCCTGATTTCATCGCAATGCCCTAGCTTGGAAAGATGATAAAGGACTTGTACGAGTCCAACTTTGTGTAGCAAAAAGACAGATGGAATCCTGAGACACTGCAAAGCTGTTCCTCTGCTAGGCATACTTCATCTTCTTTATATCAAACTGATCTTCTTAATTGGTGTGGAAGATTCATTGTTCCAAATCTCAGATGGAGATGCCTCCATTGGATACTATTCAGCCCGACAGTGCTCTGGAAGGCCAATCTTGTCACCTCTAGACACAGTCAGGACACAGTAACAGTTGCCCAGCGACCCAAGACCAATAAAAAACAAAAATATGAAAAAAGATCTGACTTCCCAAAGCAATTAGCCTACTCCTGATATTGCCAACTACAATATAAATGGTTGCCAACCTTCTAGACGTGGAAATAGACTTGGTCCATTGGGCAACTGGAGAAACCGTTTCCAAAAACAGCATGAAGACATGAAAACAACAGGAGAGTAATTTGAATTTAAGAAAGTTGAGGGAAGAAAGATTTCATATTTTTATTACAAAAGATTGTTGGTAAATAATGAAAAGCTCTGAACATGCACAATCTAAATGAATAAAGTAACAATGAAATCTTAAATTCAGAGATGTCACCATTACTTGTGAGGCCAAAAAGAATTACTGATGACCTTGATTTTAATTAATGTATATTTTCATGATAAAATATTTATATAGGAAATTATCATCTCTACTACATAGAGATAATCACTGCCCAATTTTGATGAATTTCTTTCCAGTTTTTTTTACATATATTAGCATCCCATTCATTTCCTATGTCATCCAAATTCTTCATATTTTTTCTAGTTGAATAATATTTTACCAATTTGTTACACTATAATTTAACTATTATGTAGTTGCCGAAAACAGGTAATTTTCCATTTTACTATTTTTGTATAATGATATAATTAGTATCTTTGTAATATGAGTCTGACTACTTTTGAGGCTTTCAAAAACTAATTGAAAGTTTAAACCATATTTTCTCCTGTTGATGGTATCTTAAATTCTTGTCTCTGCACCATCACCACTGATTAACATAAGATGTGGCCTTCTAATGACTATAGTTCCTCTTCAGATAGGCTAAATGCCCTCTTTATAGTGAACAACAGTAAACAACTTACCCAGGATCTACCCAGGAGAAACTTTTAGATACGGCCTGAGACAAAGGTTTAAAAAGAGAATACCCTCTGAGTAGTTCAAACTAAGTACCAATATCCAAAAAGTACATATAGTAAAAACAACAGAGTGTCAAGCACATTGGTGCACGCCTGTAATCCCAGAACTTGGGCGGCTCAGGAAGATCACAGGTTTGAGGCCGGCCTGGCCAATTTAGCAAGACCCTCAGCAACGTAGTGAGACCCTGTTTCAAAATAAGAAACAAAAAGGGCTGAGGGTATCTCAATGGTAGAACACCCCTGGGTTCAATCCTCAGTACCGAAAATAACAGTAATAATAATAAGAAGAATGATAATAAAATCACCAGAAGTAAATAAATCAGATGTTGGTGACAGTTTTCTTTAGGTTCTAAAGTTTGTGTACTTTTCTTTTGTTCTTTTACTATCTATATTTTTACTATTCTCAACTCAATATAAACTGCTTTTATAATGAAAAATATCCCGTATACGTTATTTTCAAGAAAAAAAAATAGAACTAAGCAATTTAGTCCTCTCCAAAAACCCACATTCTTCACATTGAGTGATAGAGTTTCTATTAGTAAGTGAAACACCTATGGTTATGACTATACCTGCAAACTCAAGTGGAGGAGGAAGGCAATCACAGGCATCTCTCCAGGCAAAAGAACATTTCTGTCTCAATTATCTATACCTTTCAGACAAAATTGTTTTCTGGCCTGGAATTATCCAGATGACTGCCTCTTTCATTTTCCCCCTAACTCTACATGTACAACTCTAAGACAATTCTTTACCATTGAAACATTGCAGAGAAAACACCAGATTAAAAATGAGAGCACATGAAAAAATTGGGTGTGGGTATATGAGATTTTTCTGTACTGTCTGTAACTTTTCTATCAATCTAAATCTATTTTTAAATAGATTTTTTAAAATGAGATGCATGGTTTCTGGATCTAGTTATCTTCCTTTAACCCTCTGTGATATTAGGGACAACTAATTGTGTATTTCTGACTTCAACCTCCAAATTCATTAAAGAAAAAAATGTATATACATAAATATATATATGTATATATACATATATATGCATATGTATCTATACACATGTGTGTGGACATTCACATATATACATAACTTCCTCCTAGGAGTATTGCAGTCTTAAAATAAGAGCTACAAACACTTTTAAAAGCTTAAAGCATTAAGCAGTCAAAAAATAGTATCCCTTAATAACCTTTTGGCCAATAGAGGAACTCTGTTATGTAACAGAAATAGGAGAGAGCAATACTGCAAACTTCTTATCTTGATAGAACTCTTATTTTCTTGTGATAAATTTTTCAAAAAGAGAGAAAATGCTTTACTTAAAAGCATTCCTCAGTGATGTTTCCTCATAGTCTAAATTCCCTTTCATTTCATGATATTTCTTATCTTGCCTATAAATTTACATCTCCAAATGCTTTGTAGACCATGTTAAATGTCCTTTCTCCTGCTTTATACAAAATATAGTTGTAAGTTTCCATTTAATAATTGTAAATTTTCTTAATATTCTTTAGCACATAGTTCACCCCTTAATAATTTTACAACTAAACTATGAATTCTTTTCAGTTTGCATCAATTCTGTTGTAGATATACTCAAATATAAACAGGGAATTTCAATGTTTTATAAAAAAAAGTAACAGATTTTTGACATGGTTATATATTAGAGCTTAAACATTTTGTCTCTTCTTCCCCATTGTACAAAATGGCATTACCTAGAATTAAAGCCAAAAGTCTAGTCATCTTTGAATTGTTCTTCCCATTCTGTAATATACAAACAAGTCATATTAAGTCCACCCCTAAGATATTTGTGGAAAATTTCCTCCCTCCCCTAAGATATTTGTGGAAAATAAGTATTTTTCCTCCTTCCATTGCTACTACCCAAGTCCAAGACATAGACCTTGTCTTTCACCTATACCTCTATGTCAGTCTCCTGTTTGTTTTGCCTGCTTCCTCTCATCGCTTCATTGATCCATTTTCCATACCCATCCGGTAGGTATGTTCGAAGTTATCAAATTAGTTCCCGTTGCCCTTGAAATTAAAGCAATACTTCTTAGCCTGGTACACAGAGTTCTGCACAGCAAGAATGTTGCAGACCTTTCCATCTTCCTTTTGTCTCCCTTTCCTTTCTACCTGGCTTTCTCTGCTGTAGCCAAAAAGCTGGTTTCTGGAGCACCTCTTCCTAGAGTAGAGCCTTCTCTGCATGCTATTCTCTCAATCAGGGGCTCTTCCTCGGCTCTTCACCTGACCAGCTCTTTCTCATCCTTCCTTCCTCAATACACCTTTCCTTACCTCTCAAAAATAGGTCTCCCAAGCTGAGCATGGTAGTGCACACCTGTAATTCCAGAAATTGGGAGTCTGAGACAGGAAGATCCCAGGTTCGAGGGCAGCCTTGGCAACTTAGCAAGGCTCTCAGTAACTTAGAGAGACCCCAATTCAAAATAAAATAGGGCTGGGGATGTAGCTCAGAGGTAGAATTCCCCTGAGTTCAATCCCCAGTACAATAAATATATTATTAAATCCCCAGTACATAAATATATTATTTTATGTACTTTATAAATCTATAAAATATATATTATATATAAATAGATTATATATATAACCAGTTTTTCATTACTCTTCTATATCTAAACAACTATTTTTCCATGCTGCATTTCTAATTTAGATATTAGAGGTTTTTTTTGTTCGTTTTTGAATATTGCCCATCTTACTCTCTAATATGTGTACCCTTCAAGTGTGCACTCTGTCCACTTGACTCAGTGCTTATACCCTTTACCCGCAGTATTTAATCCATGGGAGGAAATGAATCAATAATTTTAAGTGAATGAATTAATCGATGAATTAATTAGGTATAGGCAGAGTGAAACTCGAGTAAATTTAGAAACTTCATGAAAGGAAACAGGTTTTTACCTTTTCAGGATCCAAAGAACTGCATGGTCACATTCCAAGAGCCAAAGTCGTAAGTCGATATTAACAATATCAATTAAAGCAAAAATGGGGGGGTATTGAAGTATCTGTACCATCTCTGAATATATTCAATTGGTGCTCCATTTCAAAATGAATAGTTCTCAGGAAGCCACAATTGTAGAAGCCACCTGTTCTATTTCTATGGACAAAATAGGTATTTGACTCTCTCTGAATTCAAATTTTTTTCCATGTTTATTACCCCTATTGATTTCTTGAGTGGCTAACCATCTACTTGGAGAGTGCAAATTATATACTGGGAGTGTGTCTGACCTGTTAAAAGGTAAACGATCACTATGAGACCACAAAGTACTATTTAGTTAATAACTAATTTCAAGCCCTAAATGGTATCCAAGTGGAAAGAAGCTTTTTAGACTTGCACAACATCTTAACTATTTCTAGAAATTTGTTGCACTCAAAATTATCACTGACTAGAAATTAAGGGAGTGTCAAAAGCAAATCAATTATTCCAAGCTGGGAAGGAAAAAAGAGTGAGTCCATAGCTATTAAAAATACTTGGGTGATATTAGTAAGTCACTAAGAGTAAAAAATCGGATGTTCCCCCTAATCTGTGGGAGCTAGATAGAATGGGACGTAGAAGGGACTTAGAAGGGAAGAAGAAGAAATCTTTAGATGGACAAAGAAGGTGACCCAACTGAGGGAGTTGGGAGGGGGGTGGAGGGAAACACAATATAGCACATGATGTACATACACAAACCTATAAGACTCAATCACTATCCGGAGCATGAAAGGGAGGGAAAGGGGAGGGAATAGGGTGGGATTGGAGGGAGGGCTAAATTACAGGGCACACTCCTGTAATCCCAGTACTTGGGAGGCTGACATAGGAGGATCTCAGGTTCAAGGATAGTCTCGGAAACATATGGAGACTATCAGCAACCTAGTGAGACCCTGTTTCAAAATAAAAAATAAAATATGGCTGGGGGTGTAGCTTGAAGGTAGAATGTCCCTGAGTTCATTCCCCAGTACCACAACACACACACACACACACACACACACACACACACACACACACACGGCCTGATATGTACTTAACTGAAGGATAACATTTCAAATATAGGAATATTTAATTCTTGAATTTTCTTAGTGGAGTACAGTAAACTTCCATCCTTATAAACAAAAGACGTAAAACTCTAGGTATTCTTAATGAGTCAGAATTCTATTTGAACATCAGTACATCAGACATTCTGAAAATACAGACAGAGTTAACATAGGAGATCATAATATAGATGTGACCTAGAATCATTTTATCGAAAAGGTAGGTCATTGATGTCACTTTACTTCTCTGATCATTTGCTTCTTTCCCATGAAGGAAGAATGCAGCGTCATTTGTCCTGTGACAAAGTGAACAACATAAGTTGACTGCCTTTCTTCTAAGATGAATGAACAAATCAAAAGGCATGCAGGAGGAGTTTTCTCTTCCTCTTGAAAGTTTGTCTTTAATGTAGTTATTAGGATTATTTGACATATCAGCTCCTTTAAAACATAATTTCTATGTTGCAAATACAATGAACCACAAGTGCTTTAAAATAAGCTTCAGCTAAGTAGATCATGTAGTTTATCATCCAAGCCAGTTGTCTTTTGAAAGTGAAATAGGATAATTATGCTGAGAAAATAAACATAAGCTAAGGCTTTCCAGGTCCCATACCAGCTGAAACCAACCTTTCAGCTCTCTTTCATTGATTCCATATGGACTATTAAAAGTATACTTCATTAATGTAGGACTTTTGTTGGTAAATGGTAACTGTATTAGTTTGATAGGGCTGCCATTATAAATTACCACAAGCCAGGGGACTGAACAGAAATTTATTATCTCACAGTTCTAGTCTGAAATTCAGTCTGGGTAAGACTACACTTTCGCCACAGGCTCAAAGGGAGAATCTTTCTTTCTCTCTTCCAGGCTTTGATGGCACCTGCATGCCTTGGCTTGTAGCAGCATAGGTCTACTTTCTGCCTCCATATTCACATGACCTTCTACTTTTAGAAGGACATGATTAGGCCCCATACAATAATCAATAGAATAGTTAGTTATCATTTTGTCAGTCACTAGATACAATATTTTACTGACACACAAAAAAGTAATGCTTGGGATGAAAAGACTTGTTCATCGAAATTGTGTCTCTAGAATAGGTTAAGTGAGTGAATAATGTGGCAATCTATGGCAGACTCATACCATCAAACGTTTTATTTTAGAAAGTAATACCACCTCAACAACAGTCTTATTCTGCTTAGACACAAGATATGTGATTAGCTGACATGCTCCAAGATATAATTGAGAAATACTATCAAAATAACTTCTCAATGTATTAAACTATTCAGGGGATATACTGTGTTCAGAAGTTCCTTCTTATCAAAAACTCCAAAAATTCTTTCTTAGACTTGATTCGACTAATTTTTAAATCACTTTTATCTAGAATGTTAATTTCATTAGCACATCAAATCCACCATTAGAAATATTCACAGCACAATCAGCTACATTTGTTTCTTAAAATTATTTTGCCTTATCCCTGAATAGTAGAAGAGATTGTATACCTTCTAGCCCTTTCAATGAGAATCACTTAAATTAATTTGGCCAGAGAGCATCATATGGCAGTACTCCAAATTTGTAAATGAATCCAAATCTATACCATTAATTCTCTAAATACCCTTTCTGGGCCATGACATCATATGGAAGAAATATGCAAACCCATCAACATTTACCGATATCCTTCTTGCCATTTACAATTAACAACACATTTTTGCCCTTTGTCTTTTCTTGCATTTCACTGAAGAAGACTGAAACACAGGGCAAGCATGGCTTTAACTTCTTCACTTAGTCCCATCACACTGAATATACATATTTTATTGAGTAGAGTTCTCCACCATACTGAGTCTTACCTTGTCACCTAAGGTAGATGTTGGTTGTGCCTTTGTAGGCACATCACATCACTGAAATGTACCCAGCTCTTTGAAGCAAACAACCAAGATACATTATTTTTTTTCAAAGCCACCACATCAAGACGCAGGTGGCTACCAAATATATCTCCTACCCACCCCACGCTGCCCCTTTTCTTCTGCTGTCAGTACCTGCTATTTGTTATCGCATCCTCTCTCCCACTTGTCACATGGCCACAAATGGTATTTTTACTTCCATATATTTCCCTCTGTTTGCCTTCTTTCCTGCCCCTGTTGCTTCGCTTCCATTTACTCCCATTTGGAAATTGATGTTTTTCCGCAAACTAGCTAAACTAGTTTTACTCCCTTTACTCCCATTTGGAAACTGAAGCAACATAAGCGCTAGTATAACTGCACCTTTTCTCAGCTCTGTTATTTATTCCTGTATACAAGAGGATGCTTCATTTACTTTCACACAGGGAGTTCTTGGTACTCTGTTAGTTGTCTGACAGTCATTAAAGAAGCCTGAAGGTTTGAGAAAGACGACCTCAACATATTTGAGATTTGACAAAATTTAGAAGTTTCACAGATGTTGACACTTGTTACAGGCATGCAGCCTATTCTTTCAGTATTGGGTTCTCAAAAGAGGCAAGATGGGCATGGTGGCACACACTTGTAATCCCAGTACTTGGGAGGCTGAGACAGGAGGATCGCAGATTCGCAGCCAGCCTCAGCAACTTAGTGAGGTCCTCCTCAGCTTAGTGAGACCCTGTTTCAAAAATAAATAAATAAATAAATAAAATAAGGCTGAGGGTATAGCTCAGAAGTAGAATGCCCCTGGGTTAAATTCTCAGTACCCTCCACTCCAAAAGAAAAGAGGCAAAGGCATTGTCAAATGAATCATTCAAACTGACTACAAAGGATAAGGAATGCTTGGCAAGATGAAGGCCCCTGAGGACATCCTGTGCTTGCAAGGGACTTTTGCTCATGCACTCATAGACCACAGCTGAGATCGCCACTTACAGCACCTCAGCTCAGGAGCTGAGATAGATGGGGACCAGAAAGGTGGGCCAGGCACAGATTGTCATCAAGGGAAAGAAGGGGGATCCAGAGCTCAGGAAAACCTAACATAAGATGACCCAAGACAAGGAGAAGAAGAGGCATGACCAGTGAGGTCAGGACTGTTGTGATCCACATTGCCTGAGTGTGAGAAACGCCTAAAATACTGTTTTAAACAACGGATTCAGTGGGTGATTCTAATCCAGTTGATCGGGACCAAAGCCTGGAAATTGATTTTTCACATCAATGGAGGTGAGTCTCCACTAGAACAAATAGCATTTCCCTTACAAGAGGAATTTTAGTAAACTAAAATTGTCATATTTTATCTTATTAAATTTTGTTATTTGTAAGAGATCGTAATAGAATGGTATTCATACAAAACACACACACATATATACACATTTTCTTGAGAGGTATCAGAGCAGCAAGAATCTTCTAAGATTCTGTGACATTCAAATACAAGGTGCTGCTCAGCTATCTAGCATTGCATATTATCCCCAATTGAGGATGCCTACCATTTCTACACTGGGCAGTTTATTTATGTTCAGAATTAAACATTAAATTTAAATATTATCCATTGAAACAATACAAAACATTTCTAGCTCCTAGAAGTTCTATTGCCACTAATTTCATGAAACTTTTACTTATTTCCTTTTACTTTTTTCAGAAGTTCAGTTTTAAGTTTCCACAGAGATTTATGCATTGCTGCCAGTTTCTTTTCTCAAGCACTGTTGAGACTCTACTCATGAACATCTACTGAAGAGTAAAAGCTATACCCTTGTTCCTTAATTTAAGAAACTATAAAAAGCTCTTCAGTTCTTGCAGAGTGCTCTTATAGAAAACCAAGCTGATTGCCAGCCTTACTCATTGTAATATCACCAAGTATATCTGTGCTTATAGTTTTGATGTTTACCATCTATCACCATAAAATATTTTTAAGTACAAGGATAAATGCATGATTGTTTTCAGAAACAGAAAACTAAATGAAAATGCTTTATACATTTGTAATCCTAGTTTCGTTTGTAAAGTGCATGTGCCTGTTTTGGGGGAGGGGTCTGTTTTTTATTTTTTATTTTTTTGTGGTACTGGGGATTGAACCCAGGGTCATTTTACCACTGAGCTACACCCCCAGTCCTATTTTTATTTTTTTATTTTGAAATAGAGTCTCACTAAGTTGCGGGGGGGGGAGGGCTTGCTAAGTTGCTGAGGCTGGTCTTGAACCTGCAGTCCTCTTGTCTCAGCATTTCAAGTACTGGGATGATAGGTGTACACCACCATGCCCAGCTGTTTTGTTTTCTTTTTTTAATAGAAGTCTCCTTCTTTATTTTCCTGAAAAAGTTATACACTTCTTACTTTTGGACAATGCTATAGACACCATGTGAATGGCCAAATTAGAATCTATGAATTCAGATGTGGTGGTACCTAGTTCCAGCGTGCTTCTTACAGTATGGCATACATAGAGATGTCAATTTTTCCACCTAGAACCGAAGTTCCCATAGTCTTCAATGTTTAAATAAAAGTGACTATAAATCTTTCTGTTTAGAATCACCCATCCATGCTTAACAGAGGAGATATTATTTTTAAAACTAGACGATGTGTTCATTTCTCTACTAGCCCCACAGAAGCAGTGGAAAGAAGAAACCACGCCCCTTTCTATGGTCCCATTTCTACAGTCTGTAGCCATTCCCCTCCCACAGACATTCTTTCATAAGACAGCTCTCACTGTCCCTTCAGTTGTTTTCTGACATGCTACCCTCACCCTAGAAAAAGTTGTTCCTATGACACAAGGTTAAAATGCGTTTTCTGTTGATGGATATTTTTCTGGCAGTTTCCCCATGATGGGCAACCATGTAGGAGAAACCTCTTTGAACAATCCATTAGTTAAAAAAAACTATGTGTTTATCATCATTTCTGTGCTATGCTGTATGCTAAGTATTACAAAAGCATTTTTAAAAGTCATGCATATTACCTGCCTTTACAAAAGGGTTTATGAACCAATGTGTCACACAGAGAAGTAAACAACGATGAAAATTTAGTGCAAAAAGTTCTAGGAAAGGGAAGTGGCTTTAGGTAGGAGGGGCAGTGAGTCCAGACTGAGGATAGGAGAGGATCTCACAGAATCTTCTCAGAGGAAAAGTGTCCATGATGAGACCTGAATAATGAGTAGGAATTGGGCAGATAACAAGATGGAAATGAGTCTTGCAAGCAGAGGGAAGAGAGCATGAAAAAATCCCAGAGGGAAGAAAGAAGTTTCATATGATAAGTTTAAGAAGACGCAAGAGAGTTACAAAAGGTAAGAATGGAGACGCCAAGACCAGATTCTGAATGGTCTTGTCAGAAATGTTTAGCTTTAATTCACCAAAGGCATAATGAAGAATAACTTGAGAATTGTTTCTTGGGAGTGGGGTGGTTAAGAGAGGTCACCATGCATTCATATATTTTTTCTAGAAAGATGACTCTGGCTTTAACATGGAAAATTGAGGGGTAGACGGATAAGATTAGCGGCAAGATTGGCTGTGTAGTGATGATCTGATTGAAGTGACTAGTGGTAGAAATGTATAGAAATAGACAAATTTGGGAGATGTTTAAGAAGTACAAGTCACAGGGCCTCGTGATTCAATTAAACTTACAAGTGAAACCCCGATTTCTGGTTTGGGTCAATGAGTGGATGAATGTGCCTGGAAGAGGAAGCAGGGAAGGAAGCGGGAGGAGTCTGAGGAGTGTGAGGCTCTGGAGACATAGGCATTTGATATATAGATATGAAACTCTATAAAGGAGACACAGGCACCTGGATAGATAAATAGATATAAAACTCTCAAAGAAGCATACCTTTAGGTTGTTTACTCCTCCGTGTGACTTACTTCCAAAGGTGTTCCAGGCTGACTAATCAATATTTGGAAGTCAGAGGCATTTAGGTAAAGATGGAAGCCTCAGGTTAGGATGAGCTGTCTCTCAGGGAGAACATTTCAAGTGTAAAAAGAGAAAAACCTGAGGAAAGCATCAGCAATTATGGGGAGAGGATGAAATAGACTATGAAGGAAAAAACAACAATAAATAAGTAAGAGGTAGGTGGCAACATGGAAACCCAGGGAAGGAAGTGCTTCAAGGAGGAGATGGTCAACTGTATCAAATATTACTGAGAGACTGAGGCAGTTGAGGTCTGAGGAGAGACTACTTGGTCTAGCCACAGATGCTTCTGTTGACCTGGTCCATAGCAGTTCCTCTGACTGATGACCAGAAAGCTGCAGATTCTAATCCCAGTACTTGGGAGGCAGAGACCGGAGGATCCGGGTTCGCAGCCAGCCTCAGCTACTGAGTGACGCCCTCCGCAACTTCCTGAGACCTGGTTTCAAAATAAAATATAAAAAATAGGGCCGGGGGTGTAGCTCGGAGGTAAAACACCCCTGGGTTCAATCCCCAGTACCGCAAAAAAAAAAAAAAAAGAATGAATGGAAATTAGTGTAGTAAGTGAAGAAAAGGAGCAGAGACAACACTTAAAAGAAGTGCAGCTGTGAAGAAAAAGGAAACAAGAGGTCTGCCAAGGGACATGAATTGAGAAAGGTTTTTAACTTTTAACTTTAAGATTGAAGACTTTGTAGCATGTTTCTGTGCTGATGGGAAGAAGCAAAGAGTGAAGGAGAGTTGAAGATACAGAAGAGAAAGGAGAAAACTGATGGAGAGAGGCCTTGAGGAAGATAGAAGGGATTCAGGATTATTTGGCCTTAGATAAGATATCTCTTCTGGGGTAAAAGGGAGACAAATGAAAAGAAGTGACTTACAGAACAGTGATAGGATCTAGGTGGGATAAAGAATCAGGAGTCATAAGGAAAATTAATAATAAGACCTGGAGGCCAGATGTTGCCTTGTGTTTCAATAAGTTCTTAACTGCATGGTCTGCATGTTACAATGGAAGGAGCCCTGACTTTGACCTCAGTTCTGTTTATGAATTGTGTAAATTGCTAAGAAAAGTAATTTATTCTATGTGAGCTTCAGTTTTGTAATATATGCCAAATGGAAATTTTATAAATCTACCTTGAGGGGCCTCTATATGGAACATATTTTTATCATGTTATGTGGTAACACGACAATTGTCCTATTGCAGATTCTCAAGTGATTGTAGGTATATTTATTATTATATTGACCTAAGAATCTGTTTTCTTGGCTGTGTTTAAAAGACAACAAGCAAAATCATTGAGAGACAATATATACAGCATACTATATATAGCACATAACAGTGTATACATATATTACCTACTGAAGAAGAATTCATAAAATCAATTACTGTGTGTGTGTGTGTGTGTGTGTGTGTGTGTGTGTGTTCCTCTCTACATGATTAAAAACATTTGCTTTCACTTTGTTCCAGTAAACACTCCAGTCTCAATCCCCCCACACTCTCTGAGGGTTCATAACTTTGAGTCACAGAGAAAAACAAATGTATCACCTGATAAGGCATATCTTGACTATTTATCCATTTCTGCATACACAGCCTAAGAAGAAAAGAGCATGACTCACATAGCCCAGACAGCTGAAATGGATGGCACCTGAACCCATTGCTTCTTTTTGCTGTCACTTAGTGTCATTTCAGAATTGTCACCAAAGAGGCTCACAAAGAAAGACACTCAGATTAGTCACTAAGCAAATAAATTTAGCCAGAAATGCTTAGATTTAGTTCAACACAAAAGAAGGTTCATATTCTTGCAATAAAATGGCTTCCCTTTTTTTCCCCTCGAATATCTTATAGCAAACTGTCTTCCAAAAGCAGCTTGGAAGTAAGAAGAGAAGCTGCAGCAAACACTCAGTGGGGAGAGCTGTAGCAAATTTCCCCTGATAAGCTTAAGGCAACTCCAGCTCTGGACTCCCGGGAGGCTAATGAACCATAGATCCCTACCACTTCCCAAGGCTTGATATTTACGGAAGTATTGTCAAAGCCATCTAAAGTTCCATAAAACATTGTGTTTTCTAAAGGTCTTCAAGCTAAATCCTCTAAACCTATCAGAGTTACCCACTTGCCTGGAGTCAATAGGCTCTTAACTGGTGAGGTTTGAAAAAGACCACTGGAGGTGGAACACAGCTTTTTCCAGTAGCCTGTACTCTTCACTCTTTTTGATGCCAGGCAAAGCATTTCTGAATCCAAAAATAGAGGAAACCAGATGTGGTGGCCTCACACCTATAATTCCAGTACTTGAGAGGCTGAGACAGGAGGATCATAGATTCAAGGCCAGCCTCAGCAACTTAGTGGGAACCTGTTTCAAAATAAAAAATAAAAGGGCTAGGGTGTAGCTTGGAGGTGGAATGCCTCTTCAGTCTCCATAACAAACACACACACACACACAAATACATACATATATTTATATATATATATATATATATATATGAGAGAGAGAGAAGAAAATATACATATATATACATAGAGAGAGAGGAAATAACTAAAATTTGCATATTTTGCTCTTAATAATTAAAAAGTAGTATTTTCCTTTTTTCTTGGCGGTCCAGAATATCTAACTAAATATATTTAATCCATGTTATGCCAAATCCTTGAATTATAACAATTGTATTTGGATGTTCTAGGTTAAATTATTTCATAAAATTTTCTCTTCCAAGATTTCACAGTGTTCATCTATGTAAATATATTACCAGAAGAAATTGAGAAAATAAAGGGCCATACAAATAATCATCAAGTATTGTTGTACTTCAGTCACCTAAGTCCCCAAATTACTACATATATTTCAGTTTCTGGTACTTTCTTTGTTTTTTTTCCCCCTTTGGTATGGGGATTGAACTCAGGGACACTCTACCTCCTCCAAGCTATACCCTTAGCCCTATTTTATTTTTATTTTTGAAACAGGGTCTCATTAGGTTGATAAGAGTCTCACTACTTGCTGAGGCTGTCCTCGAACCTGCGATCCTCCTGTCTCAGCCTCCCAAGTATTGGGATTACAAGTGTGTGCCACCACGCCCGGCTTTTCTGGATTTAAATTCAGACAATTCCTGAGTTTGAAAATATTTTTTGAAATATTATTCTCAGGCAAATCAAAGCCTTTCCTGAGAATGTAATAAGATGAAGGTTAGTTTTCTTCCACTTTGTTTTAATTTTATATCCAGTAAGAATATTTTCAAGTGATACAGATAAATCGTTTTTCCAGATTTTCTATTAGTGCCTAATATTTATGGGATAAGAAGGAAATTTTTCTATATTTCCTTCCATCCTGCCCCCAAGCCAGGCCACTGCCTAACTAGCAAATTTTCAAATCTCAGTAGTTTCAATTAATCTTCTGGGGAAAAAAATAGGCTAATTTTCAATTTGCAGAAGAAATGTTGGATTTGTAGCACTTGAAGGACTTGGTCTCTGTTTTGAAGAATTATTTTCTGAAATCTTTAGCAGAGATTAAATAACTAGGAATGTTATGATTAGATCTCTGCTCTTCACAAAACTTGAGAGAGTTGACTGTGTCCTTAAATACCTCTGTGTCCGGTGTGTGCTAGGCTGTCACTTTTAGCTAGCATTCTATTTGAGTCTCTGTCCAAGAGGCTTAAAAAAGAGAGACTCGTCTTCTCATCTATGCCTTGAAGACACTGTGACAGCAGGTGAGGCTGCTATGGAATTTGTTAGTTTGCAAGAACTCTTACGGCATTACACTCAGAATACATTCAATAGGAACACTTTTCTGGTCTTTAAAAAACTTGGGTTGCAATTCAAGCTAGATATGAGGTTTTACTGCCACCTCATATGTTTATACCTGATAAGATAAGGAGAGGAAATCATAAGAATTGTCTATCTTCTCAGAGATTTACTCTAATCAGCAATGAAGACAATCAGGACTTTAATTCAAATCCATAATTTATTTCTGTCCCAGCCATAATGTAACTATAATGGGAAGTAAGATACTTTCCCTTTTCTATTTGGTTAAATAAAATTATTTTCAAATTGCTTTGGAGATACAGAAGTAAACAGGGAAAGGATGGCATCGAGTAACCACAATTAAGTACAAGAATATGAATGTTTCAGTGCTAAAGTTTGCCTGTATTGTCATTAAATATGAGAAATGGCAATATTATATAAGTATTCAATAATGAAATTTTGGGGTTTTTTTTAGAAAAGTGTCATACATTTTGTGTGTCCACAGGACAAGGTAGTTGAAAAGATAATAAACCAAACTACTGCTTACACATACATATGCTTGTCAAGATAACATGTAATGTTGAAAGATAATGTTAACAGTTTGATTTAGATACACAAAATGTATTATTCCCCAAAAAGAAGACAATACATAATAATGATAAGTTTATGCTAGAATGTCTGAATTCTGGACATATCACAATTTAAGATATGTTATACCCCTTTTATGAAGTAGAGCATCCTATGATTAAGACAAAAATTATTGCTTTAATATGTCTAATATTTCTATTTCTCTACTTTCTTCTCCAGGATATTAAAAATAAAATTTTATGATAAATATTAGTACACATCTATTAGTAATATATTATGAGTAAACATTATAAATAGAAACAAATATTGCTTTTAGAATTTAAAGAACATAGAGGTCTGAAAAAATCCAATATACCCTACAGTAACAGCATAGAACATCTCTGAGAATGGTAATAGAACTCCTTTTAATACCATCAGAAACTCACTACTTCACTATACAACGCATTTTCCTGTTAAACAGCTCTGGTGGTTTAAAACTGTGCAGTAGATTTTTGCTTTCCTAAAACCTCCACTAAATCTTTGATGCTACCTCTTCTTTTTAAGACCTTTTCAACTTACTCTGAAGTCCTTACACAGAATCAGTCTCCTCCTAGGGAATCAATGACCTAAGGGATTTGTGTGTCTTTGAAAGAAAGGCCAAAGCCACATGGGCATCTCACCAGGAAAAAATATCATCTCACCGGCCCCCCAAAGGCCTCCCAGACATAATTCACAATGTATAGAGTCTGTTCTTCCAGCAATTAAGAAGTAGTTTGATATTTTTATAAGTGTGATCTTACAAAATCCCAGAACTCAGTGGGCTAAAGAAGCTGACGTGTGTCCCTTCCATAAGGAAAATACACAGAGTTTTGGAACCAGTCAACCCAGATGAAATATAAAACTGTCAAATGGATAGGATATTCATGTTGTACCATCAAAACCATCCCATATTTGTAGGCTACATAGAGGTAAAATTATTTTAAAACTAGAGAGCAGAGCACCAGAACAAGAGAAATGGGTTGACTGTAAAACATTTAATAGCATCAGATGCTAATAGTATGTTTGGCTCATCTATTTCTAGAACTGAGACTCTAGGTTTTCTAGTTCAAGTTGGCTTTCAAGGCACACAGCCCTAGAAGGTACTTGAATTGATGACATGTCTTGTCTTTCAAAACTTCTTTGGCCAAAGAGAAACATTCTTTCTTTAGAAATATAGGTAGTATTAATCAAATTTCACAGTCATGTCTCTGCTTTAATGCATAATGTATCGCTTTGATAGATTAATTCTCTAAATATTATTTCAAGCTTGGGGAAACAAAGACAGGAATAATGGTAAACACACACACACACACACACACACACACACACACAAACACTACTGTCAGCACTATCAGCTGTATTGACTAAGACTGAACTGCTGTCTTTGCCCTCTTTCTACCCACTTACCTTAATTGTCTTACAGTACAGTACAGCTTTGCCATTTGCCAGTCTCTGTCTCCTTGCCTTTCCCTGTCTCTTTCCCTGAAAGTACCAGGATAGAAACAGTATGTGTAGCAGTGGTATACAACAGCCCACTTCAATAGCTCTTAAGGAGTGTTGACTAGCAATGGGCATGCAGCTCTATTAGCTCTGCTGCAAGTAACTCAGGTTATACCAGAAATTGTCTCTTAAAAGGGTCAAGATCTCTTTCAGAACAAGCCATTTGTAAACATTTAAACAGGAAACTGGTAGAGGATCTTAAACAAAGACATGAAGAGTTTCTATCTCACTACTATCTCTCTTAGAAGAGAGAACACAACCCTTATATTAAACCTCTTTTTAAACAGAGGACAGAAAAATCGATGTCTAAGTCATCAGCCACTGAAGGAAACATCTTCCAAAGTATTATTATTATATAATTTTAAATCTTTAAATGCTTTATTATCTCTTGAATACCTGCTATATGTAAACTTCAGGAGCACAAACACCATGCTCCATACACATATTTGTTTGGGGATATTAGATTTCTGTGTTTCTACTCTTCGTAATACACTTAAATCTCATTTCTAAAGTGTGTCTATTGCATTACCAGAAGTGATTATATATTCAGGTTTTCAATCAACTGGTTTACTTGGTTGGATTGACTATAAATTTGTTGACATGTATTGATGATTCCTCATTTTCTTGCCCAGGGATCATTTCTCCTACTCATTTATTTTCAATCTCTCTACTTCCTTCTTTGACAGTATCCTATGAGCAGCATAACAGAGCACTCCAAGCTCATGAGGAATGGTATAAACTAATTACCAGATTTTATGATGGAAACTCTTCCCCTCCCATGTGATTATTCTGGCTGAATAATAAACTTTGCGAAAATCTCCCTCTCTTAACACACGAAGGCAATGTCTTATTCCAACAAGCTCTTATTTTGTCCTTGGGCTTCAGGTCATAGTTGTGGATATGGTTTAAATACAGCAACTAAGTGTCAGAATGAGGTGAAGTACTGTGTTAAAAATAAAATAGTCTAAAAAATGGATTTCAAGTTAGGAAAATTCTTGATCTTCTTTTGCAGCTGAGAGAAAGAAAAATAGCCCTAATAAGATGTGTCTTAAAAATACTCTGACTGAAAGATATTATATAACTGAAATATAGGGAAAGCATAGAAAAGTCCCCTGCATGCAGGTGTGCAGAAGCACTGAAGAGTTACTAATGAACACTAAATACAAGTGTTGACTAGTGTGTTATGGGAAGAAGATCCAGAAATAAGAGTGGAATTCGGTGCTGGGTTCTTACATCAGCAGTGGGACTGATAACCCTACTGCTGCAGTTTCCTTTAAACAGCAGGTGTATGGTTTGACCACTCT